>PVJS01019906.1:9546-33295 GCA_004027185.1 Glis glis | reverse complement strand
ATACCGGGGATTGAACCCAGGGGCGTTCTACCTCTGCGCTACACCCCCGGCCCTATTTTTTATACTTTATTTTGAAACCGGGCCTCACGAAGTTGCGGAGGGCCTCACTAAGTAGAGAGAGAGAGAGAGAGAGACAGGGAGAGAGAGAGAGAGAGAGAGAGAGAGAGAGCTGAAGCTGGCCACGAACCCGGATCCTCCGGTCTCCGCCTCCCAAAGTACTGGGATTACAAGCGTGCGCCACCATGCCCGGCTTAATTTTCTTTTCTTGAGGTATCTTTATTTGTCTTTGGTATTAATGTGATGTTGACCTCGTAAAAGGAATTTGGAAGAATTCCATCTTTTTCAATTTCACGGAATAGCTTGTGAAGTATTGGTTTCAGTATACAAAGAACTTAAAAGACTTTACACTAAAAAACAAATAATCCGATCAAGAAGTGGGCAGCTGAAATGAATAGACACTTCACGAAAGAAGAGATACAAATGGCCAGTAGATACATGAAAAAATGTTCAACATCATTAGCAATCAGGGAGATGCAAATCAAAACTACTCTTAAGATTTCATCTAACCCCAATTAGAATGGCAGTCATTAAGAAGTCAAACAACAACAAATGTTGGTGAGGATGTAGGGAAATAGAAACTCTTCTACACTGTTGGTGGGATTGCAAACTAGTTCAAACACTGTGGAGATCAGTGTGGAGATTCCTCAGAAAACTGGGAATGGATCCACCATTTGATCCAGCTATACCACTACTGGGTATCATACCAAAGGGATTGAAACTAGAAAACTACAGTAATACATGCATACCCATGTTCATAGCCAAATTATGGAACCAACCTAGGTGTCCGTCAACAGATGAATGGATTACAAAATTATGGGAAATACACACAATGGAATTCTACTCAGCAATAAAGAAGAAAATAATATTCATTTACAAGAAAATGGATCTGGAGAACATTATGTTAAGTGAGATTAGCCAATCACAAAAAGAGAAGGGTCATATGTTTTCATTAATATGCGCAGCCTAGGGAGTAGTGGGGACACAAAAGGGACTCCGGATGATAATGGAGACCCCTCAGTGGAGTAAGGGAAGGGGATGGGCAAGAAAGAAGTGTATTAATGGAATTACTATCATAAACAATGTCTACATATGAGAATATACCAATGTCATTCTTGGTACTCCATATGGGAAGGGAGGCGGGGGGGACACTAAGAGCTGTGTGCCTGTATGTTAACATTAAATTGATATTCATTGTGATGTGAGACTACAATGCACCAATCAAAGCATGTTTAAAAATTATTTTTAATGCCCTAAAAAATAAAAGCGACTTTTATTGGTGCATTATAATTATACATAATAGTGGGATTCACATTTCTGTCTATGTGCATAACATGATTTGGTCGTTTCATTCCCCAGGACCTCTCCTTTCCCTTTCCTCCTTCCTCCCTCAATCCCGTCTACTGGCCTTCCTTCTGTTTTCATGCGCTCCCGTCTTTCTCCCCCTTTTTTCTCTCTAGCTTTCACGTGTGAGAGAAAGCATATGACCCTTGACTTTCTGAGTCTGGCCTATTTGGTTTAACATAATGCTGTATGAAAGCAAATCTTGCCGAGCTTGGTGGTGCATGGCTGTAATTCTGTACTTGGGAGGCTGAGACAGGAGGATCGTAGGTTTTGAGGCCAGCCTCAGCAACTTAGCAAGGCCCTGTTTCAAAATAAAAAAAATAAATTAGGGCTGGGGGTGTAGGGCAGAGGTAGAATGTCCCTGAGTTCAATCCCTGGTAACCACAAAAAAAAAGAAAAAAAGAAAATCCTGAAAAAATAACTAATACTATTTGGGAATTTACATTTACTTTTCTTTTATCCATCTCTATGAAACCCCCCTGTCTGTGTCAGTGTCTACCTCAAGGTAGAACTTTCCAGTACTTGGAGGCTGAGGATCTCGGATTTGAGACCAGCCTCAGCAACTTAGTGAGACCCTGTTTCAAAATGGGATACCCCCAATAAAATTCCCAGTATAAAAAAAAGAAAGAAAAGAAAAAGAAATTCAGGGAAGCTATGTATTGAATACTTATTATTTGTAATGTGCTGTCCTGAGTTTGAAATTATGTCCTTTGTATAGGTGCAAAACCATACTCAGAAAGATGATTTGCCGAGGTTATAGTTTGGACTGAAACACAGGCGTTTCTTTTCTTTTTCTTTTTCTTGTTTTTTTTTTTTTTTGGTGGCACTGGGGATTGAGCCCAGGGGCATTCTACCTCCAAGCTACACCTCCAGCCCTATTTTATTTTTATTTGGAAACAGGGTCTCACTAGGTTGATGAAAAACTCACTACTTGCTGAGGCTGTCCTCGAACCTGTAATCCTCCTGTCTCAGCCTCCCAAGTACTGGTATTACAAGCATGGGCCACCACGCCCGGCTAGCCAGGTGTTTCTAATTAACTATGGTTCCAGAGTACATCATTCTAGCTGGGCGCGGTGACCCATGCCTATAATCCCAGTACTTGGGAGACTGAGACAGGAAGATCGCAAGTTTTTTTCAAAATAAAAAATAAAATATGGCTGGGGGTGTAGCTCGGGGGTAGAACACCCTTGTGTTAAATTCCCAGTAACACACACACACACACACACACACAAAATAAAAAAACCTAAAACATACTATATAGAATAATTTTTAAAGCCAGCTTTCTTTTTGTGTATATATACCAAATAAGTGTTTAAAAAGAAATTTCTCAAGCTGGGCATAGTGGCACACACCTGTAATCTCAGTACTTAGGAGGCTGAGACAGGAGGATTGCAGGTTTGTGGCCAGCCTTAGCTACTTAGTGAGGCCCTCCACAGCTTAGTGAGACACTGTTTCAAAATAAAGAATAAAAAAAAATAGGGCTGGGGTGTAGCTTGGAGGTAGAATGCCCCTGGGTTCAATCCCCAATACTGCAAAAAAAAAAAAATCGAACAAAAGTCCCAAACATATTTAGTACTATACTCTATAGGATAATTTTTAAAGCCAGCTTTCTTTCTTTTTGCATATATATACCAAATAAGTGTTTAAAAGGGAATTTCTCAAGCTGGGCATGGTGGCACACACCTGTAATCCCAGTACTTGGGAGACTGAGACAGGAGGATTGCTGATTCAAGGACAGCCTCAGCAGTGTAGCAAGACTCTCTCTCTCTCTCTCTCTCTCTCTCTCTCTCTTTGTTAAGTTCTATTGCCGTTTCAGAGTGAGCTCCTCTCTGTACACACAAATACACATACACACTGCTTAAAAGATGTTTTATGTGTTTTATTCACATACTTTATCTCTTAATTTAATGCGACATTTTCTATTTATAGAGAGAGCTATCCAAAATCACGAATGCCTAGGGCACAGAGCTACCCAGATAATCATCAGGAGTTTTCAGGTTAGATTTCATAAATTCTATATGTTGAAATGTTTATGTCATAGTAATGCTTTGGTTGGGAGGGAGATGTATGAGAAATCAAAAATTTGTGATTGTTTTTCATCATTAAAATTACTTGACCCTTTTGTAACAAAGCTTTCTTACATGTTTTTACAGACTATGATAATCCTATCTTTGAGAAATTTGGAAAAGGAGGAACATATCCAAGAAGGTATCATGTTTCTTATCATCATCAAGAGTATAATGACGGTAAGTTTCTGATAGTTAGACCATAATAATGGTTTGTAGAAAATCTCAAATATAACCTGATGTGGTGACACATACCTGTAATCCCAGTAATTCGGGAGTCTGAGTTAGGAGGATTGAAAGTTTGAAGCCAGTCTGAGCAATTTAGCAAGACCCTGTCTTAAAAAATAAAAAAGAGCTGGACATGGTGGTGCACATCTACAATCCTAGTATTTGAGAGGCTGAGACAGGAGTCTCACAGATTCAAGGATGGTCTCAGCAACTTAGCAAGACCCTGTTTCAAAATAAAAAAGGGCTGGGGGTTTCTCTTGGAGGTAAAATGCCCCTGGGTTCAATCACTAGTACCCCCCAAAAGGTAAATAAGTAAATAAATAAATAAATAATTTTTAAAAGGTGCTGGGGTGTATCTCAGTGGTAGAATGCCCGTGTTCAATCCCAGTACCAAAAAAACCCAAACAAATAAAAACACAAATTTAAAAAATCCCTTACTTGTGTAATACCATTAGAAATGAATTTGTCCTTGAATCACATAGTTTTCTGATTAAAAATAAACTTTTTTTAAAGAAATTGGGTCATAACTAAAACTATAATAATATTTCAGCGATATTTCCACTTACCTCGTTTTTCCCTTAAAAGAAGTAATTTAAAATGATTTGAAGCCAGGCGTGGTGACACACGCTTGTAATCCCATGCTTGGGAGGCCGAGACAGGAGGATCGCAGGTTCACAGCCAGCCTCAGCAACTCGTGACGCCCTCCACAACTTAGTGAGACCCTGTTTCAAAATAAAATATAAAAAATTGGGCTGGGGGTGGATCTCAGAGGTAGAATGCCCCTGGATTCAATCCCCAGTACCACAAAAATAAATAAATAAATAAATAAATAAATAAATAAATAAATAAATAAATAAAATGATTTGAATTAGAAAATTATTCCTCGATGATGAATTATTTTCCATTTTTTATTTTATTTTATTTATTTAGTAATGGGGATTGAATTGAGGGTCATTCTACCTCTGAGCTACACCTTGTTTTATTTTTTTATTTTGAAATAGGATCTTGCTAAGTTGCTGAGGCAGGACTGGCCTCCAACCTGCAATCCTGTCTCAGCCTCCCAAGTACTGGGATTATAGGTCTGTGCCACCATACCTGGCTTGTTTTATATATATACACACACACACACATACACACATACACACACATATATAAATTTTTTGGTGTGTGGTATTGGGGGTTGAAACCAGGGGCATTCTACCTCCGAGCTATATATCCAGTCCTATGTTATTTTTAAATTAGTTAGTTGTTTTATTATTATTATTATTATTATTACTATTATTTTGCAGTACTGGGGATTGAACCAAGGGGCATTCTACCTCCAGGCCACACCCCCAGCCCTATTTTTTATTCTTTATTTTGAAACAGGGTCTCACTAAGTTGCGGAGAGCCTCATTAAGTTACTGAGGCTGGCAACGAACCTGCGATCCTCCTGTCTCAGCCTCCCAAGTACTGGGATTACAAGTGTGTGCCACCACACCCGGCTATTTTTATTTTGAAACAGGGTCTTGCTAGGTTGATGAGAGTCTCACTACTTGCTGTGACTATCTTTGAACCTGTGATCCTCCTGTCTCAGCCTCCCAAGTACTGGGATTACAATTGTGCGCCACCACGGCTGGCTCGTTTTATATTTTAAAGACATTATTGGAGCTGTGTGTGGTATAATCCCAGTACTTGGGAGGCTAAGTCAGGAGGATCACAGGTTCGAGGACAGCCTCAGCAAGTAGTGAGACTCTCATCAACTTACCGAGACCCCATTTCAAAATAATAAAATTGGGCTAGGCGTATAGCTTGGAAGTAGAATGCCCGTGAGTTCAATCCCCAGTACCACAGGAAAAAAATATCATTATTGGAAATGAAAATAATGAAGTGCTTTTTATCCAAAGGTGATGGACTTCTATTCTGTACTGATCATATATGTCTGCATGTCTGGGCATTTCCCATAGAAGACTATTTGATTTTGTGTTCAAATCCTAGTTTTTCCCCCCTAAAATTATTGCCACTTAAGTTCCTTAGCCTAGTCACAGATTTCTCTTCCCTACGTTACAAATTGTAAAGATTTTTAAAGTATATCATATTAATGAAAGGAGTAAGTTAATTCTATTTTTATTTTGTAAGGTCGTAAAACTTTTCCAAGAGCTAGAAGGACCCAGGGGACCAACTTCCGGTCTCCTGTGAGCTTCAGCCCTACTGATCACTCCTTAAGCACTAGTAGTGGAAGCAGCATCTTTACGCCAGAGTATGACGACAGTCGGATAAGAAGGAGGGGAAGCGACATAGACAATCCTACTTTGACTGTCATGGACATCAGCCCACCCAGCCGTTGTAAGTAATACAGATTGTCATAGTGAAATGTATAGCAGAATTTTATAATATTAATAGGAATGAATGCTCAGTGAAGCTGGACACTGGCACACACCTGTACTTCCAGTACTTGGGAGGCTGAGACAGGAGGATCCCAGGCTCGAGGAGACAGCCGTAGCAATTTAGTGAAGCTCTCAGCAACCTAGCGAGACCCTGTTTCAAAACAAAACAAAGGGCTGAGGGTGTAGCTCAGAGGTAGATTGCCCCTGGGTTCCATCCCCAGTACCACGCGAACACACACACACACACACACACACACAAGAGGTAATAATGGTGTTTCTAAAGATGGCCAGAATGTCAGGTTTAAGAATGGTATTACTGCTAATTACTGTAGTTAATTTTGTCCTTTACTTTTATTAGGAAAATTATTACCAACTAGTCATTTTTTTCATCTATTCCATTCCACCTATCCTGCTTGGGATTTTATTTTTTTATTTTTTGTGGAATTTGGGATTGAACCCAGGGGCGTTCTACCTCGGTGCTATACCCCTAGCCCCATTTTTTATTCTTTATTTTGAAATAGGGTCTCACTAAGTTGCGGAGGCCTCACTAAGTAGCTGAGGCTGGCCACGAACCTGCAATCCTGTCTCAGTCTCCCAAGTACTGGGATTACAAGTGTGCGCCACCACGCCTGGCTTGCATTTAACCTTTCTCGTAAAATAGGTCTCTTGGTAATAAATTCTTTCAGCTTTTGTTTGTTGAAAAGGTCTTTGTTTCTCTCGTGTGTGTGTGTGTGTGTGTGTTAGTTTACTGGGGATTGAATCCAGGGATGTTCTACCTTCAAGCTACACCCACAGCCCTTTTTATTTTTTGTTTTGAAACAGTCTCCCTAGGTTGCTGAGAGTCTCGCTAGGTGGCTGAGGCTGTCCTTGAACCTGCAATCCTCCTGTCTCAGGCTTCCAAGTACTGGGATTACAGGTGTGCACCATCATGCCCAGCTTTTCATTCGTTTTCAAAGGCTGTATATTTTCTGTGTGGAGGAGTATGGACATGGTTTTTTTTTTTCTTGTTTTTTTTTTTAAATTTTAGCACTTTAAGGCTATCTCTCCATTGTCTTCTGGTTTTATATACTTTTTGAGGGGAAATCTGCTATAACTCTTGTCTTTTTGCCCTGCTTACAGTATGCTTTTTACCTCCCTTGGCTGCTTTTAAGACTTTCTCTTTGGTTTCCAGCAGTTTGAATATGATATATCCGGGTACATTTACATGAGATTCTCAGTTGGTGTTCTCAGAGTTTGTTATAATTGTAGTTTGTCAGCCGGGTGTGGTGGTGCACGCTTGTAATCCCAGTACTTGGGAGGCTGAGACCGGAGGATCTGGGTTCACAGCCAGCCTCAGCTACTTAGTGAGGCCCTCTGCAACTTAGTGAGACCTTTTTTCAAAAATAAAGATTAAAAAATAGGGCTGGGGTGTAGCCTGGAGGTAGAATGCCCCTGGGTTCAATCCTTGGTACTGCCAAAAAAAAAATGTTAATCATAGTTTTCTTTAAATTTTCTATTTTGAATTCTCTTGAGTCTGGTTGTTAATTGCTTTCTCGTTTAATTTTTTTGTTTGCTTTTTTGCATCTTATGATTTTCCACTGAATGCCAGACATCACGTATAGGATAGTGGAGATTGAGGTAAATAGAATTTATGCCTGGCATTAGGCACAACTCTTCTGTGTGGGGATTACTGGGGAATGGCGTTCATCTAGTCAGCAGTTGAGCTGGGTCTGGATTCTGTTGTTGCTCTGGTCCCTATACACCACTGACTTCAAGTTCCTCTAGAGTTACCTTGTGTTTGTTTTCTAGAGGAATTTTCTCAATGGTCCTATTCTCCTTTCCTCTTGGCCATCCTGTGTGCCTACTTCTCAGAGAGGGAGTCTGTCTGCTATCATGCCTCCTTCAGCGGGAGCTAGTATAGAGGAGGCTGAATAGAGGGGTCTCTGCTGTTCTGTCCAGCTTCAGTCTTGGATAGGTTCTGTTTCCCTGGTTCTCAGAGATGGGCTTCCTCACTGATTCTGCCCATCTCCGGAGCAGGAGGACATTAATGATCAGGGCTACAGTTGCTTTCCAACCCCTTTCTTAGGAATGGAGGTTTTCCTTCCCAGGTGACCAGGTTTGCTCCCTTCCCTTCAGCAGTTTAAGGCTCTTATTTCTTAGAGGAGAAGGGTGTGGGGAGAGGCTTTCTACCTTTCCCACAACAGTGGGTCCTTCCCTTCTCTGGGCCTCTACTGCCAAGGAAGCTTTCTCTGGTCTCCTGCTCCTCTGAAAGCACAGAGAAGGTCCACAGAGAAGATTAGGGGTGAACCCACGTTGTGTCAGGAGCTCCTGAGGTTTAGCGCTGTCATGCCAGCCTACACTGGTTAAACATGGAATTGAGTTTTTCTTATTTGCTAGTATGAGTGTTTCTTTGTGTCCTCCACAAGGGAGCCAGTGCTTTTGCTGCATCTCTCCTTGGAGGTGCCTCTTTTTCCTTTGATTTCAGGGTACCTCGGCTTTCCAATAGGTTTAGTAAAGGTTACAGTTTTGTAGGTTACCCAGATTTCTTTTGTTGTTAGAATGGGAATGATGCTCTTTCCAGCTTTCTACATGGTAGGCAGAAGCAAAAGAATAATTACAGATATTGTATCAGTAAAGATTAGAAATAGTGGATCTTACAGTCAGTGGCATCTTAGATTGAGTGATGCTGTCACATTTGCAGTTAGGGAAAAAATCTCATTGGAAAAAATGAGTCATGGTTAGGAATCTTATTTGGGTTTAGAATTCTTAGAAGATTGGCTAAAGAGAAAATTTTTGAAAGATAGTAACCATTAAAAGTTTGGTAGTCATGATTTTCCCTTATATTCAAGCATGTTCAATTAAGGATATATACACATAGCATATTCAATTAGTCCTTAACCATTTGTGTGCCATCTGACTATTCCATTTTAAGAAGGTTTTCTTTTTCAGCACCTCGAGCTCCAACCAACTGGAGGTTGGGCAAACTGCTTGGCCAAGGAGCCTTTGGCAGGGTCTACCTCTGTTACGATGTTGATACAGGAAGAGAATTGGCTGTTAAGCAAGTTCAATTTGACCCTGATAGCCCTGAGACCAGCAAGGTAAAAACCACTGCACAAACTATTTTGTCACATTATAAGAAGCATTTTTACTAAAAAAGGTAATATAACATGCAGTAGAATTTATGGTTTTTCCTTAATACAAATGGTTTGCAAAACAACTAGGTGATTAAATATGTTTATCTACTTTGTACTGTGGATATTTCTTCTTAGTACTTAAAGGTATATTCCTAGTCTGTTTTAGTGTTGCTTTAGCATACCCCTAGGGACTGTTATAAAAGTTTCCAGTTAGAGATTTTTACATGTTTGTTCCTTGGGAAGGAAAGATTTCAGCATGCAATCACTGTGATAGTTCAAGAAGCCAGAATTTTTTGCCTCTACAAATAGTATTATAAAGACTTAACAGTGAATTCTGTTTTTCAGGAAGTAAATGCACTTGAGTGTGAAATTCAGTTGTTGAAAAACTTGCTGCATGAGCGGATTGTTCAGTATTACGGTTGTTTGAGGGATCCCCAGGAAAAAACACTTTCCATATTTATGGAATATATGCCAGGGGTAAGCTAATACATCTTTTTAAAAATAGGCATTCTAGCCGGGCGTGGTGGCGCACGCTTGTAATCCCAGTACTTTGGGAGGCAGAGACCGGAGGATCCGTGTTCGCGGCCAGCCTCAGCTCACGCACACGTGCGCGTGTGCACGCTTTCTCTCTCTCTCCCTGTCTCTCTCTCTCTCTCTCTCTCTCTCTCTTTCTCCCTGTCTCTCTCTCTCTCTCTCTCTACTTAGTGAGGCCCTCCGTAACTTCGTGAGACCCGGTCTCAAAATAAAGTATAAAAAATAGGGCGGGGGTGTAGCGCGGAGGTAGAACGCCCATGCATTCAATCCCCGGTACTGAAAAAAAAAATAGGCATTCTAGTTAAAAGTCTTAGTTGAGGAAAGTAAACAAAACTTTGGCTATAAAATGTTAACCCTAGTTAAGGACATTTTAGAAGAGTTTTAAATTAGACCTCTACTGGGCATGGTGGCGCATGATTGTAATCCCAGTACTTGGGAGACTGAAACAGGAGGATCGCAGGTTCACGGCCAGCCTCAGCTACTTAGTGAGGCCCTCCGCAACTTAGTGAGACCCTGTTTCAAAATAAAGGATAAAAAAATAGGGCTGGGGGTGTAGCTCGGAGGTAAAATGCCCCTGAGTTCAATCCATAGTACTGCAAAAAAAATAAATAAATAAAAAAGCCTAATAAAAAAAATTAGAGCTGGGTCATATTTTCTGTCTCCTTCATCTATGTGTGTGTGTGTGTGTGTGTGTGTGTGTGTGTGTGTGTGTGTGTGTGTTTGTAGTACTGGAGATTGAACTGAGGGGCATTCTCAGCTACACCTCCAGTCCTATTTTATTTTTTATTTGGAAACAGGGTCTCACTAAGTGGCTGAGGCTGGCCACGAACCTGCGATCCTCCTGTCTCAGCCTCCCAAGTACTGGAATTACAAGTGTGTGCCACCACGCCTGGCTTATCTTTGTTTGTTAAAATTCATTAGTGTTGAAATAGTACAAAGTAGATTGCAGATATCATAGCAGTCCATCATTACATTTCCCTAAATGTCTGTTGTAGCTGATTTATCAAAACCAGGTTCCAATCTAGGACTGTCCATTACATCTAGTTGTAATGTCTCTGCACTCTGTTATCTACAGCAGTTCATTCAGCAGTTCATTTTTACATGTAGACTGACAGTGGGACCAGGATGCTTGTTCTTTCACCAGGCTAATCTCATGGATTTCTCTCATTGCACCCTCATGGATGTTGTTTAATTTGTTCCTTTATTCTTCTATTTCCTGTAAACTCTAAATTAGATCTAAACTCTGAAGTTAAATCCCAATTTACTCTGTGTGTGTGTGTGTGTGTGTGTGTGTGTGTGTGTGTTGCTGGGTATTGAACTCAGGGGCATTCTACCTCCGAGCTACACCCTCAGCCCTATTTTTATTTTTATTTTGAAACAGGGTCTCCCTAGGTTGATGAGAGTCTCACTACTTGCCAAGGTTGTCCTCAAACTGTGATCTCTTGTCTCAGCCTCCCAAGTGTGCACCACCACACCTGGCATAAACACAGTTTTAAAAACAGAGTAAGAACAAAATAAATAAAATTCAAGTAGGATATTCTTAGATGGGCAATTAGGAAAACAAAAACATATTCAGGGCAAAAATAGCAAGATGCAAGTACTGTGGAATTTTTATAAACAGGGTTGTAAGGAATAGGAGGTAGTTAGAACCCACATAGTCATAGCAACAAGGGTATCAGTGAAAACATAGTTTTGATAGCTTCTCTCAGCTAGGCACATACTCTTTCACATTTATAGTCAGGGAATGTAGATGACTTTTATGTTAAATTGCATGGTGTATTACGTCTTTTTTTTTTTTGCGGTACTGGGGATTGAACCCAGGGGCATTCTACCTCTGAGCTACACCCCCAGCCCTATTTTTTATTCTTTATTTTGAAACAGGGTTTCACTAAGTTGCGGAGGGCCTCACTAAGTAGCTGAAGCTGGCTGCGAACCTGCGATTCTCCTGTCTCAGCCTCCCAAGTACTGGGATTACAAGTGTGCACCACCACGCCCGGCGTATTATGTCTTTACTGAGAATTCCTGCCCTCTCCAACTACAACTTCCCAGTCAAGAATTCTAGGACTTTGTTAGAAATATTTAATAGTGGTTTTTATCTCAAACCAAGCCATAGTTTTTGTTTGTTTTTACCCTAGGGGTCAATAAAGGACCAATTAAAAGCATATGGAGCTCTTACTGAGAATGTGACCAGGAAATACACACGCCAGATTCTGGAGGGCGTCCATTATTTGCACAGTAACATGATTGTCCATAGAGATATCAAAGGTAAGTAACAAGGTGCTTTTTACTTTTAAGTACACAGTTCTTCATAAATGTGAATGCAACAGTGATATGGTTAAGACATGCGACATTTAAGTTAATCATCTACCTCTAAAATACCACAGGGACACAGTTCTGCTTTCTCATGGACTTTGTCAGTGTCCTCAGACTCGTCCTGATGTGTAGGTCTACGAATGAGTGTTCCACTGTGGAGGTTCATAAAATCAATACAGTTCACGGGATGTAGCCCAGGGCTAGAGCTCTTGCCTCGCATGTGTGGAGCCCTGGGTTCAAGTCCCCTGACTATGACTTTGGACAAGTCACCTAATTTCTCTAAGCCACAGCTTCTCTCACATGAGGATTCTTGTGAGGATTAAATGAGCTGATGCACGTCATTTACTTAGAACAGTGCCTAGGACCTGGGTAACACTTAAAAACTAGGTATACTGATGTCTTACTTGATGTTGAGATCATATTTAAAGTCAAGGAAAGCCGGGCATGGTGGCGCATGCCTGTAATCCCAGTACTTGGGAGGCTGAGACAGGAGGATTGCAGGTTCGAAGCCAGTCTCAGCAACTTAGCAAGGCCGTCCACAACTTAGTGAGATCCTGTTTCCAAATAAAAAATAAAATAGGACTGGGGGCATAGCCCAGAAATAGAAAATCCCTGGGTTCCATCCCCAGTATCACCAAAAAAAAAAAAAAAAAAAAAAAGGATGTTATTATGTAAGGGAGGAAAAGAGCCCAAGACTGAGTCTTGTTTTTTTGTGGTATTGAGAATGAACCCAGGGGCCTTCTACCTCCGGGCTACACCCCCAGACCTCTTTTATTTTTTATTTGGAAATAGGGTCTCAGTAAGTTGCTGAAAGCCTCGCTAAGTTGCTGAGGCTGGCTTTCAACCTGCGATCCTCCTATCTCAGCCTCCAAAGTACTGAGATTATAAGTGTGGGCCGGGGGTGTAGCGCGGAGGTAGAACGCCCCTGCGTTCAATCCCCAGTACTGCAAAAAAAAACAATAAGGCAAGACAAAGGAACTGAGGGTATGACCCCCTCCATGGTCCTCTTCTACCATGTCAAAAAGAGTGATAAATCACCCTGGTCAAATAAGAGGATGGAAGAAAGCTGACTTTAAAACATTATAGGGCAGATAAGATGGGAGTGGTGGCACAGGTTTGGGAGGCTGAGACAGGAAGATTGCAGCCCTCAGCAACTTAGGGAGGCCCTGTTTCAAACTAAAAAATAAAATTGGGGTAGGAATGTAGCTCAGAGGTAGGTAAATAAATTAATTAATTAACTAAAACAAAACATATAGGGCAGATAATACTGATGAGGAAGAAAGTAAGATATAAAAGTAGATGTGCAATATGATATCAAGTTCATAAAATTTAAGTATGACAAAGAAGGAAAATTTTCTATTATTAAAAGTAGTGATCACCAAATGGCAAGATAGTGATAATTGTTTTCTTTCTTTTTTTTTTGAGGTACTAGGGATTGAACCCAGAGGCATTTCACCTCCAAGCTCCATCCCCAGCCCTATTTTTTATTCTTTATTATGAAACAGGGTCTCACTAAGTTGCAGAGGGCCTCACTAAATAGCTGAGGCTGGCTTCAAGCCTGCGATCCTCCTGTCTCAGCCTCCCAAGTACTGGTATTACAAGCGTGCGCCACCACACCTGGCTTGTGATAGTTGTTTTCTACTACATAGTTTTTACTTTTTCTGTATTTCTCAGTTTTTATGACCAACTTTTAAATGGTAAAAGATAGTTGTTTGGTTGTACATATAAATCCATGAGTTCATGATGAAATTCAGGACAAAAGTCAATAGATCAGCTGGGTACATTAGCGCATGCCTATAATTCCAGCTACTTAAGAGGCTGAGGCAGGAGGATCGCAAGTTTGAGGCCAGCCTTGGCAACTTAGCAAGACCCTGTCTCAAAATAAAAAGGACTGGGGATGTAGTTCAGTGGTAAAGCACCCCAGGGCTTAGTCCCCAGTACTGCAAAAAAAAAAAAAAAGTTGACCATCGTTGCTAGTGAACCAACTCATTATTTCAAAAGTTAATGTCTCTTTGTTGGTTTGTTTAACAAACTTTACCACTGAAGACCAAATAGTGGATGAAAAGACACTTGTTTAAGAAGTATTTTGGCTAACAAATGAAGAAGGAATGATAGGATAGTATGTGTTGCAACCACTTGTCAACTAATAAATACACTGAATATTAAAGGTATTAATATCACCTAAAATAGGGACAGTCTATAATACAGCACTATCTAATTTTGCCCCCCCCCATTGAACCTGACCAAACTGCTAATAAGTTCAGCTGCCATATTATGGAAGGTATATAGGACAGATGAACATGTTAAAATGATCATGGGCATGGTGGTGCACGCTTGTAATCCCAGTACTTGGGAGGCTGAGACAGGAAGATCACAGGTTTGTGGCCAGCCTCAGCTACTTAGCGAGGCCCTCTGCAACTTAGTGAGACCCTGTTTCAAAATAAAGCATAAAAAATAGGGCTGGGAGTATAGCTTGGAGGTAAAAAGCCCCTGGGTTCCATCCCCAGTACCGCAAAAAAAAAAAAAAAAAAGATCCATTGGGAGGCTGTCAGCAAAATCTGGACCACGGGAAAGTTACAGGCAAACAACAGTTTCTTCATAAACTGCATTCCACAAAATATCTGATCTGTGCTTACAAGAAATGACCAGTGGAAGTCTGAGAAACTGTCACATGTAAGAGGAGCTTAAGGGCACATCATGACTAAATGTAGTGGGGGGTTGTGGATAGGATCCTGTCACAGACAAAGGACATTGGGGAAATCTAAACAAAGCCTGGATTTTAGTTAATAATATTGTGTCAGTATTGACTTACTAATAGTGATAGATGTGCCACACCAATATAAGGTATTTATAAAAGGGGAAACTGGAAATTCTCTGTCCTATCTTTTCGATGATTCTGTAAGTTTAAAGCTGTCTAAAAAAGCTGGGTGTGGTGGTGTACACCTGTAATCCCAGTACTTGGGAGGCTGAGACAGGAGGATCGCAGGTTTGAGACCAGCCTCAGCTACTTAGTGAGACTTTCAACAACCTAGTGAGACCCTGGAGGTATAGCTCAGAGGCAGAACACCCCTGGGTTCAATCCCCAATACCATATACACACACACAAAAAAACTGTCTAAAATAAAAAGTTAATAACAGTTAATGAGCTGGGCGTGGTGACACACGCTTGTAATCCCAGTACTTGGAAGGCTGAGACATGAGTATCGTAGGTTCAAAGCCAGCCTCGGCAACTTAGCAAGGCTTTCTGCAACCTAGTGAGACCCTTTTTCCAAATAAGATATAAAATTGGGCTGGGTGTGTAACTTGGAGGTAGAATGCCTCTGGGCTCAATCCCCAGTACCAAAAAAATAAAAAATAAAACCGTAACAATTAATGAAATTTTAAAATGGATGAAAACCTCAAAGCTTACTTAAAGTACATTTAAAATATAGATAGAGCTGGGCACGGTGGCTCATGCCTATAACCCCAGTACTTGGGAGGCTGAGACAGGAGGATTGCAGATTGACGGCCAGCCTCAGTAACCTCTTGAGGCCCCCTGTAACCTAGCGAGACCCTGTTTCAAAATAAAAAAATAAAATAGAGCTGGGGGTGTAGCTCAGAGGTAGAAAGCCCCTGGGTTCAATCCCCAGTACCAAAAATATTAGATAGATAGATAGATAGATAGATAGATGCAATCCCCAGTGCCAAAAATATTATATAGATAGATGATAGATAGATAGATGATAGATAGATAGATAGATAGATGATAGATAGAAATTGAGAAGTAAATTTAATATAAGACAAAATTTAATATTAAGAAAAACTTTAAAGTACAAGGTAACAGCTGGGCATGGTGGCTCATGCCTGTAATCCCAGTACTTGGGAGGCTGAGACAGGAGGAACACAGGTTTGAGGCCAGCCTCAGCAACTTAGCGAGATCCTGTTTCAAAATTAAAAAATAAAATTGGGCTGGGGGTGTAGCTCAGAGGTAGAAGGCCCCTGGGTACAATCCCAATTCCAACAAAAACAAAGTAAGTAATGTGGGGGAAAAGTGCTTGAGGTTTGTTTTTTGTTTTTTGTTTTTGTTTGTTTGTTTTCGGTGCTGGGGATTGAACCCAGGGGTATTCTACCTCTGAGCTACACCCCAGCCCAGTTTTATTTTTTTTTTGAAACAGGGTCTTGCTAGGTTGCTGAGAGTCTCACTGAGTTGCTGAGGCTGTCCTCGAACCTGTGATCCTCCTGTCTTAGCCTCCCACTTATTGGGATTACAGGCATGTACCACCCTACCCGGCTCTCAGGGAAATAATCTTCAACCATGCTTTTCTTACTGTATGACAGAGAAACAGGACAGGAGCCTGCTAGTGTTTTCTTGGTGCTTTGCCGAGCCTCACTCAGCCTGCTCCCTGCCCCTGTCCTTTTCAGTAGGAGTGCCTTCTTAGGTCCTAAAGCAGACACAGCTGATTGAAAATTCAGTGTTCACACAGCAAATCCTTATGAGCTCTGACTGTGTGACTGACACTGTGCTCAGAAGATGAAAGCCTATGTTGGGGACAGATTTAGGAGTCCATTAAGTATTTCTCTGCCATTGTTCTTTTGTGCTGTATTCCAGAATGCCAGTAAAATTAATGAAATGAGGCGTGTTCTTATGTTTAGGTGCAAATATCCTGCGAGATTCAACAGGCAATGTCAAGCTAGGAGATTTTGGGGCCAGCAAACGGCTTCAGACCATCTGTCTCTCGGGAACAGGAATGAAGTCTGTCACAGGCACACCGTACTGGATGAGCCCTGAAGTCATCAGTGGAGAGGGCTATGGCAGAAAAGCGGATATCTGGTAGGTTTTCCTGTGAGATTTGCCTGAAAATTTACCTTCTTAGGTATTTCTACCCAGGATAGAAATTACCGAGACAGATATAAGTAATCTTTTGAAATAGGGTGTATGAGTTGTAACAAATAACACCATTTTAATGATGTCTTATTGAGGCTTATAATTGACTATTTAGAGTGCTTGAACCTATCTTCCCTTCTTCAGGAAGGATTTTGTCTTAAGCAAACCTCAGGTTTTTTGTTTGTTTTGTTGTAAAGGGCATTGAACTCAGGGGCATTCTACCTCTGAGGTACACCCCAGCCCTATTTTATTTTGAAATAGAGTCTCACTAAGTTGTAGAGGGCCTCGGGCTGGCCGTGAACCTGCAATCCTTCATTCATAGCCTCCCAAGTACTGGGATTACAGGCACGTGGCACCACGCCCGGCTTCAAACCCCAGTATTTAATAGATATTTTATTTCCCTGAAGAAAATGAAAAGTAATTGTTGTTTTCAGTGTTGTTGTTGTTTTTGCGGTACTGGGGATTGAACCCGGGGGCATTCTACCTCCGAGCTACACCCCCAGCCCTATTTTTTATTCTTTATTTTGAAACAGGGTCTCACTAAGTTGCCAAGGGCCTCACTAAGTAGCTGAGGCTGATCGTGAACCTGCAGTCCTCCTGTCTCAGCCTCCCAAGTACTGGGATTAAAAGTGTGCGCCACCACACCCGGCTTGTTTTCAGTGTTTTAAAAATTCAGTTAATCTTTAACTGCTTAATAATTTTAAGTTAGAACATAAAATGGCCATTTCAAACTTCCCACCCAGAAAAAGTCTTCATAAATACTCATTTTAGGTACCTGAAGGCAAACAATTTCTAATGTTAGTATACTTTGTAACATGAAGACAAAAAATTATTTTTAAAGTCAGGTTAGAAAATCATATAAAACCAAATTAATAGAATGAATAATGTTCTTTGCCTAAACATATAGGTTAAGTGATAGTAATTTAGTAAGTTTAAATTATGGTAATTGATTTATGTAATTCCAACCTTTTAATGAATCTTTAAACTTGAAATCAAGCCATATTTAAATATATGTAGGCTTCACTTCTGTTTCTCATTTTCTGTCTCACCACCTTTCTTTCCTGATGTTGCTTGTATAATGTATTTCTTTTTCTTTCTTTTTAGGAGTGTAGCATGTACTGTGGTAGAAATGCTAACTGAAAAGCCTCCTTGGGCTGAATTTGAAGCAATGGCTGCCATCTTTAAGATTGCCACTCAGCCAACAAACCCAAAGTTGCCACCTCATGTCTCAGACTATACCCGAGACTTCCTCAAACGGATTTTTGTAGAGGCCAAACTGAGACCTTCAGCCGATGAACTCTTGAGGCACATGTTTGTGCATTATCACTAGCGGCCGGTCACCTCTCCTGTGCCTCCACCCTGCTCCCACCTGTGCGTTCACCTTCTCTCTGACTGCACTTTTCTTTTTTATAAAAAAGAGAGATGGGGGAGAAAAAAGACAAGAGGGAAAAGTATTTCTCTTGATTCTTGGTTAAATTTGTTTAATAATAATAGTGACCTAAATTTTTTATATTTAATCTTTTTTTCCCTTACAAGAACTTGAAAGTACTTCTTCTTTTTAATTTTTATAATGTACTGATGTGGTTCAGAGAGATAAAGCACTTTAGTACATAGTCACTCTTTTTAGTACAAGCAGATCATTTGGAATACCTAAAGATTGTAGAGTCTTTCCCTGTATTCATGGGGAGACATGGAAGACAAAGAGAAGAAAACGATGTACAATTTGTAGTTTTTAGTGATAGTATTTAAAATAGATCCTCATTTGTGGGGTTGAGCCCTAAACCTGAGTTTAGGGTAGGTACTCAAATTAAAGAATATAGATTCCTTCTTATATCTATATTCTTTAGATCCTAACCTCTGTCTACCAAGCTTTTTGCTCAGTAGGATTGATAGAAGATACGAATCTCTAAGAGGTATGTTTATTTGTTAATCCTAACCAGTATAGTAAGCAAATACACTATAATAGGTCCTTGTTACTGGAATCTATAAACCTTGAGGGATTGCTTTCTGCTTAAAAAGAAAAAAAAGATACTATTTTATTTAAAAGCAGATATGGGAAGTCAATGAGTAAATCTAACTAAAAGACAAAAGAAGATTGCTCTCATCAAATGTGTGAGCAGTAGAAGAGACCACATTTGCCAGTAAACAGAAATAATGAAAAAAAAAACTGAGTGTTGTTTAGCATATTTTAAACTACGTTCTTTGTTTGAGGGGGAAAGTCCCAAAATTAAGGAAATTGAGAATTAATAAAAATCATGTGTACTATCTTCCTATTTCTAGCTCCTGATTTCCCATAGGTAACAGTCTTTAGAAACGAAGCGTCCAGCCTGGAGTGTCTGTGTGTTAAAGCTAGTGTCATGAGATGACGTCCCCGGTCTTGGGTCCACAGAATACCCAAGCACTTTAGAAAACTGTTTTCACGTAGAATAGCGAGGCGTCGGTGGTGGCGCGGGGTCTCTTCACTTCACTTGATGTTTGGCAACACCTGGAGCATCTCAGGTTGTAGAACTGGGAAGATATGACTAGCATCTGTTGGGTTCAGGCCAGGGATGCTGTTAAGTAGACGACAGTACCCAAGAACAGCACCCCTGCTCCCTCAAATTATCCTGCCCCAAATGTCAAAAGTGCCCAAAGTTGAGAAAACCTAATGTAAAGGCTGGTTCCAGTTATGTACTGAAAGAGCCATTCACGAAGCAGTAAATGCAAATAGTAGATTTCAAAGAGAAAGGATGTATTGCAAAATGAGGGTTTTCTAAGAGCAGACACCACTATGTTAAGCCAAAGGTGAATGATCTCAAGAAACAGCAAATAGCAATCACTTCCTTACCAGCCGCATATTGCAACCAAACCAGTAATTCTTCCTTTCTAGAAACAAAACAAATTTAAATACCAAGGCTTTTGAACTCAGCATTGGTGTATATTATTTACTTAAAAGTCAGTTCATAATTGTGGGCAAAGAAAAGTATATTAAAACAAAGTGTTTACTACCAAGTGGAAGGCTAACACACTGTCAGGTATTTCTAGTATAAGGTTTCCACCAAGAATGGGGGTGGTAATTATGTGGAAAGATCCCACTATCTCTAATGGGATTGTGCTACTGAAGAAGATGAGGATATCAGTAATTTGGCTACTCACAATTTTTTCAGTATATTTAAAGCAAGTGCTAAGTACTTTATTTTTAAAGGTCTGGAAAATATTAGTCTTCCAGGAGGCCCTAAATGGGATGCCTTTCATGGATTCATAAGGGACTAAGATACTCTTATTTTCTGCCACAAGGTATGCTCATTTAGGGACTTTGTTTTGAAGTTAGGTAGATCTTGGCTTACTGCATCAAGGTCCCACCTGGCATTCCCTGTAGGAATATTTGAAATTCCACTCGCTACTCTGAGAAGTCAAAGCACAAAGTTAATTGTTAATATTTCTCCCATACTCTGAAAATCAAAGGAAGCAGCTTACAAAGAAGAACAGAATTAGGTGCCTCCTGTTTTGGTAAATTAACTGCCTAATCTTGTGCTAAAAACATAATCCTCAAGCGTGTGGATCTATTACAATTTTTTTTAATCTTTTTATGAGTGAGGGCATCTTTTCTACTAGAGCAAGATCATGGTATCTGCACCAGTGGTTTTTTCCTTTGTTTCTTTGTCTTGTGCGCTTGCCCTTTGGCTCAGTTTTGGTCTGTCAGGGTAATCAGCAGTGCAGAATACAAGGCAAATGGAAATCTGGGGAGAATGTGGAACTTGAAGCAAAATTATTTGCCTTTTTCAAGTCTTCTTTTTCTTTTCCAAATGCAACAGAAAATGAGGGCACCTGAAAAGAAACTACTTCTTAAACACTGCTGCAGAAGATCTTTGCTTTATTAAAAAAAAATAGCTGTGGGAAAGTAATGTTCTTATGTAAAGACTTAAAAATAGACTTATAGTTTACAGAGTTATTATATAGAATATGATGTGAATTTATTTCAAACAAGTTGTAAAGGTACCAAAAACCACAATAAAAGTTAATATATATATAAACTACTAGAACAAAAAAACTTGAAGTGAGGGTGGGGGAATGGAAGACCAAAAGTAAATCAAAAAAAGAAATGTTTGGAAAGAAACGCCTTTATCAGGGGAAACTAAATGTTATACTCCATTTTTCTTCTTTCTAATAATGGTATGGATCAACAAATGAAATTTGAATTTTTAAAGATGACTTTAAATGTATTTTGTTTTTTAAATGCACAACTGATTCTTGTATACTGTAACGTTTCTTTGCTGAAGCTAGAAAATGGCCAGACTGCTGACTTTGTGCCTTTAAAATGCATTCTGCTTTGACAGTGGCAGACCCCTGGTGCTGGAGAGATTCACGAGCAGTCTTACATGTGCTTTTCAGGAAGTACCTTTCTACTTAGGCCTTGAGAGATTCAAAGTGACATGACTTAGACTTGGACCAAATAGAAGATCTTTCACATTTCAAACAAAGTGTATTGAATAAAAAGTGTTGGAAAGTATCATAATGACTAATGGAAATTGTGATGGGCTGGTAATTCTTTAAAATATACTTAAAGGTATACAGACTTCAAAAATTTCAGAATGAATATCTTGAAAAATTTCGCACTTTTCCTTGTTTACAAAACATGTTTTTAACTTAAAAGCCGACTAAGACTATTGCCTTAGAGGGTCTTAAAAGGCATAGTCACCCATACATAATTTATATAAGAGATTGAATATTGAAGCACATGCAGAACTATAGTTTCTAAATTCTTTCTTCTTCTTCTTTCCTTCCTTTCCTTTCCTTTCCTTTCCTTTCCTTTCCTTTCCTTTCCTTCCTTTCCTTTCCTTTCTTCTTTCTTCTTCTTTCTTTCATTGTTGTGGTACTGGGGATTGAATCCAGATGCATTCTACCTTCAAGTTACATCCCCAGCCCAATTTTATTTCTTATTTAGAAACAGGGTCTCTGTAGGTCGATGAGAGTCTCATTACTTGCTGAGGCTGTCCTCGAACCTGTGATCCTCCTGTCTCAGCCTCCCAAGCATTGGGATTACAAGCGTGTGCCACCACGCTCGGCTAAGTAATTTCCAAAAAGAAATTAACACTTTGATTTCAGAATAAATTGAATTGGCTTTCATTTGAGAGTCCTTACATTATTCCCAATAGAAACTACATATAAGGGGTGAAAATACTTCTTTAGAGTAGCTTTCTATGACTATGGCTCTAATGCCTGAGATGGATTGTTACCTGTGAAATTGCTAAGAAAATCAAATCAAATCTGAGTAGTTTAGCAGGATGACCAAGCCCGATGCAGACTCCTTGGCCCAGGGCAGAGTTCTATTCCAACAATTTCACTTGGAGTCTGCGAACCAATATCTTGATATGAAACCACTGGTGTCAATCAAGTACACAAATCTATCCATTTTCTTTAAAATGTGATTTTTTTTTCATTTGTTCACTCAATAATTGTAACTGTGTCAGGTTCTAAATTACCATCCATGCAGACAGAGGTCACAGTCCAGGAGGAACACCGGCAAACAGATACTACATACTTTATGGCGCATTCCCAACTCTGAAAGCTCAGCAGTGATGCAATTTTAAAGTGTTATGCTTTTTTATGAAGTAACGGGAAAGTAATTTGGGATGATCATTGACTGTGTAAACTGAGATGTCATAAACAACAGGGATTTGAGTAAAAGTATCCCCAAATTGGAGGCCTTTGCCTGCCAGGTCAGCCAATCTCTTTCTCAGGACCACTCTTACTCTAGAACATAGCCTCCACTCAGATAGCCCCAGGACCAGCGGGCATTTATTCCATAACACAGTGTTTTTTCCTCTGCAACTTTTTTAAAAGAAAAAAATATTTTCTTTTGATCTAACTTGTGAAAATACCCAAAACACTTGCTAGAAATTGACTCTGTCAATGGCATTACTTATGCTAAGATCAGGACAGTTTCTTAAGATCATATTGTTTTATCTCTAAGTTTGGCATTTGTTTTAAATGTAATGTTCATAATTATTTGAATCTTAAGATTAGCTAAATGTTAATGTAAAGCAATTGTTAATTTTTAGTAGTGCCTTTTTCTCTGTATGCCTTAATTTTACTTTATGTTACAAATTCAAGTTATGAAAAATATCCCCAAATCACTAGGTTTTAAGAATTCATTTGGCCTTAAACTCTGTATTGGCCCTTAAATGTTTCTTAATGTCTACTTCCTCCCCTGTCCTTTCTACCTCCTTTTTTTTTGTGTGTGTATGTGTGTGTTAGAAGAAACATTAGTGTTTTTCAATGTAGACACACTGCAGTCTCCACTAGACGTGAATTCCTAAAATAAGCATAGAAAGAGGTGTTCTCATTCTAAAGAAACAGCAGATTGTTTTCTGGGTTGATTACTTGATTTTAAATCACATTGGCATCATCCAAGTTCTATGTATATCATGGTTCAGTTGTGATTTTCATAGCTAGAGTGGTTGTTTCTGCCCTAAAGAGGTCATTTAAATGGTTTACAGGTGTTGAGGCAATGATTTAGGACAGTGAGCAAGAAATACAGGGATAGCAAATTCTAATCCTTAGATTTTTTTTTTTGTGTGTGTGTGGTACTGGGGATTGAACCCAGGGGCATTCTACCTCTGAGCTACACCCCCAGCCCTATTTTATATCCTTTATTTTGAAACAGGGTCTCACTAAATTGCTGAGGGCCTCACTAAGTAGTTGAGGCTGGCTGCAAACCCGGATCCTCCGGTCTCAGCCTCCCAAGTACTGGGATTACAAGCGTGTGCCACCATGCCCGGCTCTAATCCTTAGATTTTAACTAACATTTTGACTAGTATTCTAGCTTACTTTTCTGTGAAAAGCGTGTGTGTGTGTGTGTGTGTGTGTGTGTGTGTGTGTGTG
>PVJS01019905.1:0-33196 GCA_004027185.1 Glis glis | reverse complement strand
GAGAGAGAGAGAGAGAGAGAGAGAGAGAGAGAGAGAGACAGGGAGAAAGAGAGAGAGAGAGAGACAGGGAGAAAGAGAGAGAGACAGAGATAGGTGAGGTTGGCCGCGAACCCGGATCCTCCGGTCTCCGCCTCCCAAAGTACTGGGATTACAAGCGTGCGCCACCACGCCCGGCAACACATGAAGCCTCTTGATTGACTTCTCCAAGTCTTCCACTTGCTTATTAACTTTTTGGTCTATTTCATTTGTCAACTATGAAGGAGGTGTGTTTAAACCTCCAACTATATTATAGGGGTGGGTTTATTCACTTGTACTTGTATTTTTGTCCTTTGGGGAGTCTTTATATCATAATCTTTAATATTAGTATTTTTAATAAAATTTAATTTTTATAGGTACCCACTTTTGCTCTTATTCCTTATTGCATCTGAGATCTTCCTTCTGCAACGCCTCCTTTCTTAAGCATGCATTTTAGAAATTCCTTAGTGACCATCTATTTGTATGAATTCTCTAAGCTTTTATCCAATGATGTCTTTTTTTGATCATTTATATTTGCATAAAATTCTAGTTTGATGTCCTGACCCTGTCAGCATTTTGAGGCCATCTCCTGACTGCCATGGTTACCATGGAGAGGTCAGCTATTTTTCCAATTTTGTTGTCCTTTGCAGGTCATCTGTCTTTCCTTCCTGGCTGGCTTAAGATATTTCTATTATTAGTACTACACAATTTCACTTTTGAGTTTCTCAATGTGTATTTTTTTTTAATTTGTCTTCTTGGGAATCATTTTAGTTCTCTAATCTGAGAATTTATGTTTTTCGTCAACTCTGGAAAATCCTCAGTCATTTTCTCTTTAAAGATTGTCTCTCTTTTATCCTCATGATTCTCCTCTATATTTAAGAACTAAACATGTGTTAGACCTTCCTATTTGGTTAATAGCTCAGTGTCTATTAGCCTTTCTGGCATTTCTCAATTTTTGTTTCTCCGTGCTACATTTTGAATAATTTCTTCACTTCTACAACCAGGTCTATATTTTCCCATCTTTCCTATCTCACTTTTGTCCCTATGTCCAAGTTTACTGAGATTCTAGTAGGAAATCACTCTGATTAAGCTAATCCTCACACTGGTGTAGGGCCAATGTCAACTCCTCCAGAGAGCTTTTAAGCTCATGAATGAACACCAACTCTCACAAATTTGGAACAGAGTTTTGCCCATGAGAAGGGCATGATAAATCTTTGCCGAATAGGTGTATGGATCGTATGGAAACAGATAAACTTACAGCTCAGTAAGTCAACAAAGGTACCACCTAAAGCCTTCTCCAGAATCAGGGAACAGAGAAGTTCAGGTTTTTGTTTGAGTTGAAGGAAGATTTCAAAGAAGAAATACCACTCGGATGGAGCCTCAAATTATGAACAGTGTTACTGTGTGTGTGTGTGTGTGTGTGTGTGTGTGTGTGTGTATGTCTGTTCATTCAACTGACAGACCCACCTAGAGCAAGAGACTGGAGTGGGAGGGAAGAGACCAGCATACTGAGAACAGTAGGTGGCATGTGCAAAAAGTGAGGGTTACTGTGGAAACTTAAGGTAGAATCAGATCATGCAAGCATTAAATAAGGATTTCAACTTTATCTTATTGGTAACGAGAATCCAAGGATTCCTCGATTGGAAAGTTTGGTCCAGAGAGCCTGATTCCATCAGGGTCCAGGCAGAAAAACAAAAGCCCATGCCCGGTGCTTCACAGAGGGAATTTAAAATGGGAAGTAATTATAAAAATGTTAGAAGGACTGAAAAGCCAAATAGGTGATTGATGAGGTAACCTGGAAATTAGCAATGACAGGAAACTGCAAGCATCCCAAGGGAAGGAGGGGAAGGAGCCGGTGATGTCATTGGAGCTAGGAGGCTGGAACTGTTGGTGGAACTGGACCTAAAAGAATACATATATAATGATTCTATTTTTATTAGGTTCAAAATCAGGCAAATTTGAATGATAAAGATGAAAACATAGTTGATTTTTATTACCATAAAAAAGAATAATGGTTACTTCTCTGGGGGAAGGAATTTCTAGAGGTTCAGATAATGTTCTTTATTTTTTAAACTTGGATGGTAGTTACTTGAGTATTTGCATTATAAATATTTGTTAAACTGTACATATAAATTGTGTGCACTTCTCTATGCAACATATGTTTAAGAGTAAAAAAGAATAGTAAAATAAAAATTGGAATGGGAGAAAGCAGGAAGTTCTTGTGTACCTTTTCTCATGAAGCTACTGGAGGATGTGCTCCATCAAAACAAGGGATCAAGCTAAGATAGGAAAAGATATTACATCAGGAAACAGGAGTATAGAAGTGAGGGAAAGGGAATCCTCAGGATGATGGTGAGGGATGATCCCAGACTGACCGCTGTGGACCAAAGCAATCAGACAAGTATGGAGCACACCAGGAGTCTCAGGGGAGATTTCAACAAGGAGATGAAATTGACAGACTGTTGATGTATTCAAAAGGATTAGGAAGGGACTTGAAGGGAATGTTGGGGGTTGAGTTAATGATGAATGCACAGAAAACAAAACAACCCTGATGTATATCAAAATGTATAATTACAATGCACCAATAAATGAATATTAAAAAAGAAGCCTATAAACAAAAACAAGTACCATTATTGATTCCAGGAAACCAAATGTTATGCCTGAAAGGAATCATGTAGGACATAGTTAAGATGTGACCAGCATACACCATCACAATAATATAAATGATAAATATTAATCCAGCCACTATCATGATATAAGGATGGGATGTGGGAAATGTGTGTTTCTTACATGGATGTAGGCTAACAGGATCTATCACTTTCCATAGTATGAAGTCAATAACAACACTTGAAGTAGAAAAATGAAAATATAGCTATATAAACATGTTGCTTAGAGATAGAGAAATTAAAATTTAAGAAGAAAAACAGCTAAAATGGGAAAAAATCATTGCCTCTGGCAAATGGGAAACAAAGTGGTGGTGGGAGGGAACTGGGGTGTTGTTTTTGTTTGTAGCAAGTTGCATTGAACTATGTGATTCTTTGAACTATGGACAGACATACATATCTTGATAAAAAAAAAACTGACACTAAAACTTGGAGGAAAGACAAGACAAGCAGGACCAAGTCAGGGATGGAGGGGGCCAGGCTGAGCTGACTATGAGCACAGAAAAGACAGTCATAAAAAATGGCTGTAGTTGATGCTACATTAAAATTATATCATGACAGTCAGGTATGGTGGTGCACTCCTGTAATTCTAGTACTTGGGAGGCTGAGACAGAAGGATCACAGGTTTGAGGCCAGCCTTAACAACTTAGTGAAACCCTGTTTCAAAATAAAAAAGTAAAAAAGATTGAGGGTGTAGCTTAGAGGTAGAATGCCCTGGGTTCAATCTCTAGTACCAAAAAATAAATAGAAGAAAAAGAAAGAAAGAAAAAGGGGCTGGGTGTGTAGCCCAGACATAGAATGCCCCCATGGTCAAACCCTGTACAATAGTAATATAATAATAACAATAATAATAATATCTTTATTATTAGGATTATTAGATATAATAATATCTAATAATATAATAATAATATATAATGTTATAATATTATCTAATAATATAATTAATATAATAAATAATAAATATAAACAATACATTTATTATAAATAATAATATATAATATATGTAATATAATCAATATAATATGATATAATATATTTATCATAAATAATAAATATAAATGATAAATATAATGAATAATATAATGATATCTAGTAATATCTCATATAATAATATCTTATAATAATCTTATCTTTATTATCTATATAAGATAATAATCTTATCTTTATTATTAGGATTGCTCTAGGGTTGCAAGCAAGTATAAGAGATTCTATTACTATGATATACTATACCATATCAAGATGTTAAATAGGCCGGGTGTGGTGGCGCACGCTTGTAATCCCAGTACTTGGGAGGCTGAGACTGGAGGATCCAGGTTCACGGCCAGCCTCAGCTACTTAGTGAGGCCTCCACAACTTAGTGAGACCCTGTTTCAAAATAAAGAATAAAAAATCGGGCTGGGGTGTAGCTAGGAGGTAGAATGCCCCTGGGTTCAATCCCTAGTACTGCAAAAAAAAAAAAGATGTTAAATAGAAAAATCATCTTATGATTTTAATTCATACTTAAAAGTGTATTTTTATAGAATTCAACAATCGTTCTTAATAAAAATTTAAGAACTAGAATAAAAAAGAATTCAATTCAATTCCCAGTACCATACACACAAAATGTAATCATTTAACATGGTCATAAAAGTTCTTGTCCCAAAACTAAGAGACAAAGTTAGTGGAAGGAGAATAAATACTGAAAAAGAAGAGACATGTAATCTCAGTACTTGGGAGGCTGAGACAGGAGGATTGCAAACTTGAGGCTGGCCTCAGCAACTTAGTGAGGCTCTCTGCAACTTAGAGAGACCATGTTTCAAAATAACAAAATAAAATAGGGCTGGAGGGGGTGGGGTAGCCTGGAGGTAGAAGGTCCCTGGGTACCATCCCTAGTACCACACATACACACACACACAAAAACCACAGAAAAAAAAAGAGACAGAAATATCTCTTATATATGATGTGCTTATATATCTAGAAAATAAAGTCAGCAAAAATGATTCAAATATAAAAATATCTAGTGCCAGGCATGGTGACACATGTCTGTAATCCCAGCTACTCAGGAGGCTGAGGCAGAAGAGCCAAAGTTTGAGGCTGGCCTGGGCAGTTTAGTGAAACCATGTCCCAAAATAAAAATAAAAGGGGTAGTTCAGTGGTAGAGTGCCTGCCTAGCGTGCACGAGGCCCTGGGTTCAAGCCCTAGTTCTGAAAAGGAAAAAATCTAGTGATGCAGCTGAACCATGAGGCGATCACGTCTCCCTCATGCGCAGTCCACTCCAGAGGCTCCCCGTTCCCTCAGGTTAAATCTGGTGCCGTGGCCCCTTATCATCTGCTGACAGGTTCTCTGACTCGTCTGCTCCACTCTGAGCACAGGGCTGTCATTGCTTCTCCATGTGCCACATGTGTCCCACTTGCTGTTCCTCTGTCACCTTGGTCAGACTCTGCTCAAGTGACACCTTTTGGCGGTGGCCCTCCCTGTCCTTCCCTTCCCCACAAAGGTCACTTTGTGAGTGGCCTTCTCTGAGCACTACATCTTTGCCTTGTCATTCTCTATCCGCTGGCCCTGCTTTACTTTTCCTGTTATAAGATTTATTGCTACCTGACAGTAGTTATGTTTTTGCTTATTGTTTCTCTTCTACCCAGAATATAATCTCCAGGAAGACAGGAATTGTGTATCCTTGGAGCATAGCAGCACACCCTGGCCAGGAAAGGCCCTCGGTAACTCTGTGCTCAGTAGATGATTAAATGAAACACTTAAAGATCCGAGAAGAATTACTTTCTCTTTAGAAAAACGAAAAGTACTCACAGATTAAAAGATTGACAATTCCCATACAGAACAAAATAAAGCTTCTCTATAATGAAAATAGAGACTAAAGAAAGGACAACAAACTAGAATTAATATCTGAATAAGCAGTACAAAAATCAATTAATACTTAAATTCTATAAAGAGTCCATTTGAATTTATAAGAAAAACACCAAGAACATAATAGATAAATGAACAGATAATTTGTAGAAAATTATATGAGATGTAAACAAACACAGGGTGAAATAGTAATCTTCACGAATAAACAAAGGAATGTAAATTAAAGCAAATTTAACACTGCTTGATCTGTCAAATTAGGGGAAAAATATGTTTTTGTTAACTGCTATTGAAGTTGAGATAAAACTAGTACATTCATTCCAGAGTGATGACACCATATTAAACAATGTTTTTGGAAAGCAATTCAGCAATACAGAGAAAAAGCCATATACATGTCTGTGTCCTTTACCAGTAATTCCTCTATTAGGAATTACTCCTTTGGAAATTCAGCAGCAGCCAAAAGCTCTCTGCAAGGAGATGCTTGCTGCATTGTTATCTATAAAAGCCCCAAACGGAAAACATATAAATGGCCAACATTAAGGGGAATGGCTTAATAAATTACACTACCTCTGCACAATGGAATATTATGTGGCCATTAAAATGATAATTATGCAGAAGCATGAAAAATGTTTATGATCCACTGGTCACTGAAAACAAGCAGAATGCAAACTAGCAGGTATGCACCTTGGATGAAGCTCCCAGCATGAAAGCACATTTAGAAGATATAAAGTATAAAATAATGTAATCGTTGGGTTGGGATTAAGGGGATTTTGTAGGGGACATAGAAAAATTAGTTTTTAAATGCTTTCTTTAAATTTTCCCTCAGAAGCTCCTGTGGTTTCTAACAAGTTCGATTCTGAAGGACTCTTCCTGTGCCCTGTGTAACTGCACGTGCCCATCCAGACACATCCCTTTGGAGCCGTGTCATCTTTTATGTATGCTACAATGGTGGGATTCTTCTTACCACCACTTTGAACTCTCCCTCTGCTGTGGTGCTTAACGCAAAGATGCAGAAATGTGTCAAACAAACCGGGCGTGGTGGCGCACGTCTGTAATCCCAGTACTTGGGAAGCTGAGACAGGAGGATCACAAGTTTAAGGCCAGCCTCAGCAACTTAGTGAGGCCCTCTGCAACTTAGTGGGACCCTGTTTCAAAATAAAACATAAAACAGGGCTGGGGGCAGAGCTCAAAGGTAGAATGCCCCTGGGTTCAATCCCCAGGACCCCACACACACAAAGAAATATGTCAAATAAACAAATAAACAACCAAATGGAACTCTAGGCTAGAGCACAAATGGCCTGGAAACCACTCCCAGCCTACTGACGGCCGCTGAGCCAAGTGTTTGTGCCAGGCTGGGAGCTGAGCTTGTTCTCTGAAAGCTTCCAGGTGGAGGGGGTCTCCACTATGCCCAAACCTGATGCATGGTCTGGAAACCCACCCACCCTCTGGAACCAAAGCCACAGCCCAAATGGATTTCCCGAAATTCCCACCAACTCAGAACCCTGTGCACTCCTGAGAACATGCATGGCTTGATGGTGCAGAGTAGGGTGGGTACAGTCTGCCCAGAGCGCTTTCCGCCTGTCACCCACCTGGGGACAGATTCTCCAGCTGTCCTTGTGATATACTCCTGGCCTTTCTGCTATTAAACAGAACCAAGCTCCCGCACAGGGCCCTGAAAGACCAGACTAAAAACCAACATGGGGTCACCCGTGCTACAGTTCCATGTCACCAAACCAGAAGGGAGAGGTAACAGTCATATTTCCTGAACAGGTCAGTTTCAGTATAATGCATGATAATGACGTTCCCTCTGCCTTAATCCTCACCCAAGGTGACCTGAAGTAACCTGATGTTAACCAGTCCGTTGTTTTCCTCTTCTGTCTCCCTGTTTCCACCTTACAAGGAAAGTAACAAGGTGACCAATCCGCTTTTTGTTTTTTGTTTTTGTTGTCTTCTGTTCTTCTCTGTCTATAAAACCTACATCCTTTGCTCATTTCATTTTATGGAATGAAGTGTTGCCCAACTCTAGAATCAAAAAATAAAGCCAATTAAGATCTGTGCACTAAACTGTGGTCATGTTTGTCCTTTGTCAACTGCTGCATCCTACTGGTGAGATCTTGAGCAAGCTACCAAACTCTCTGCCTCATTTTCCTCCTCTGTAAACTGGGGATAATAAAAGCCTCTACCTTGTTAGCAGTGTGTGAGGATTAAGGGAGCCAGCTGTTAGCAAAGGGACCCAGGCCAGCCATGTAACAAACCAACCCAGTGCTGGTTGTCATGGCCGCTGTTATCTACTCCGCTCTGCTTTGTACACATGCCCGATAAAGAAACCGTACTAACCTGGTATGGGACAGAACCTCTTTGCATGATGTAATTCCCAACCTCTTTCTGGGAAGAAATTAGTGTTGATAAATGCTTAAGCAATTTTCTGATAAACTGTAATGAGATTAAGACCTCTTCTGGGAAGCCAGTTACCCACCCATACAGCGGACCGCCAGCAGGAGCTAATGATCTTGAAACAATCCTTCTTTTTTTTTTTGTATCCAGTCTAACGGTGATTACCTAATCATTCTGTTTCCCTGTTAAAATTTTTCTACGTGAGGCAATCTCTGAATTGGTTTGTTTGAACTAAAACCTTGACACATGTTTAAAAATAAAATGTCTGAAAATATTAACCAACCTATTATAGCACATAAAATAGTTTATTGCATTGATTTGTATTCTTTTCTACTTTTCATACTAGAGGAAGGATGCTGGGAGGTAGGGACTCAGATTATGTTTGCCTATATTTTTATCTAGCACTTAATATTGTGACTGATGTATAAAAAGTAATCAATGTTTGTAAAGGGAATAAATTAATGAAGAACAAGTAAACTTAAAAACAATTGAAAATAGCACTTGCTACAAGGCAGAAGAACTGGGAGGCTTCATTGTAGAGCACTGCTGGCTTTGCATTCAACTGTGAGGTCGGCACCTATTTTTAATTATGTGGCTTTGGGGAAATCTCTTTACCTTCTTGAGCTTCCGTTCCCTTGTAATTTGGGGATAATAGCACACTGTGGAGTGATCGAATGTCGAGACAAGTTATACAGAGAGTGCAACACAATGTCAGGTCCATTAAGACCTCCAAACATCTCACTTCCTCCTCTTGCTCTTTTTGTGACATTAGAAAACTCATGTCCTCTCTCCAGAACTCAGTTTCCTCATCCATAAACTAGGGGAAGGAGGAAGCCTCATGTGCCAGAAATATATCAGGATGAAACAAGATAATTCTTTAAAACTATGTTAAAAAATAAAGATGAGAGCAGATGCTTGCTTCTGGCCAAGATTAAGAAACAAAGACTGGACTTAGCCTTTGTTATAGTTAGATATAAAACATCCCTTAAAGAGCTTATTTATTAATGTTTGGCATTGATATAGTGGAGTCATGAGTGTTGTGATCCCAGAAGTGGATAAATCCATTGTAATGGATTTACCTGGGTGGTACCCAGTAGGCCTGTGGGGTGGGGCTGGAGGAGGTAGTCCCTGGGGCGTGGCCTTGGGGATTATATATATGGTTCCTCCTCCCCTGGCTCGCTCTCTGCTTCTGGCCTCCTTGAAGTGAGCACAACCCATGTGCTCTCCCTTTTTCTGCTTCCTGCCGCCATGCCCTAAAACCTGCAGTCCCAGGCTTCACATGGATTGAACCCAAAACCATAAGAAAATAAATCTTCTTTCCTCTAAGTTACATGGTCAGTCGTTTAGAATATAAAAGCAAGCATGCTGATGGATACACCCTTCGATCTAGAACAATGAAAAGACTGGACAGAAACATGAGACAACAGTTTTCAAAACACTGAACATGAGGCTCTGAAGGACAGTGATACCTGAGATCTGAGAAAAGATGATATGGGCCCGGCCCTACCTTTGCCTCAGTTACAGCCTTGCGTATACAGGCCACATAGGGGGAAGGTGGAACTGAGGCAGAGCATGGCATTCTCCCAAGTTGAAGAGACAGAGCTGAGAGTCTAGAAGCCACTCAAGTTCGCAGGACAGAGTGCCAGAAAGAAGAGAGTTGCATAGAAAACCCCAGGGATCTGCAGATGGGTCTCGTCAAGTGTTCACCAGTGTGTGCTGATCAGAGCACATGTGTGAAGATGATGTCCAACTCCAAGGAAAGAACCACCCAAAAACACTAGAAGAGACAGTAACGGACACTCACATGGAGCAGGAATAGCACTGGTTCCTCCTGCCAGGCTGGAAACCTGATGACTCACAGGGCCTTGGCTAGAGTACTCAGAAAGATCTAACACTGTAGTGGGGAATAATTAGTCCTAGACCATATAAAGATCTAGTCTCACCTAGAAAATCTTAAAAGCAAAATCCAACAGGATCAACCGGCTCCCAATAACTTGAGTCCTAGAACGAAGCTCAAAATATTTAAAGAAATACAAAAACATCCAGCACAAGACTGGATAAAATCCACAATGTCTGACATCCAATCAAAAAATTACCAGGTATGCAACAAAGCCAGAACAAAATGAGAACAAAGTCAATCAAAACTGACTCAGAACAAATACATAAGTTAGAATTGGTGAAGTAGGGCAATGAAAAAGTCATAATGACATTTTATATGTTCAAAAAGTGAAGATGCAGAAAGTAAGATAACAAAAGGCCAAAATCAAACTTCTACAGATGAACTACAAGGTTTAGGATGAAAAATACACTAGAGAAGACCCAATTAACAGCTGATTAGATCCCTCCCCTTAAAAAAAATGAATGGGGAACTTGAATATATATCAATGGAAGTTATCCAAAAAAGAAACACATAGAGAAAAAAAGAAAAAGAATGAAAAAAATACAGAGCACAGTACACTGTGGAGACACCTTCTAGCAGCCTAATATATGTGTACTTGGAGTCTCCAGAGGGAAGGAGAGAGTTGGAGGACAGGAAAAAGTATCTGAAAAAACAATGGCCAAAATTACTAAACTTGATTTAAAAAAACCCAAATCCATAAACCCATAATTCCAAGAAGCTCAACAAACTTGAAACACAAGAAATTTGATGAAAAGTATACCAAGACACATCATAATTCAATTGTTCAAAATCAATAAAAATAAAATGTTAAAAGCAGCCAAAGAAAAGACATATTACCTTCAGAACAACAAGTATAAGGATTATAGCAGATTTCTCATAAAAAATAATGTGGGTAAAAAGATAGTGAAGCAATATCTTTAAAGAAAAAATTGTCAACCTAGAATTTTCTACACAGTGAAAATGTTTTTATAAAAGCAAAGATAAAATAATGACTTTTTAAGACATACAAAGGCTGAGAAAAGATCACAACCAACAGACCCACACTATAAGAAATGTTCTAGGATATTCTTCAAGCAGTCAAAATAATACCAAGTACAAATATGGACAAAGCAAATTGTAGCATTGTAAAAGGTAATTTTATATATTTTTATATAATTATATATATTATATAATTTCATATAATATATACTTAATATAAATATATTTAATATGTTTAAAGATAATTAAGTACTTATACAAAAGTAATAACAATGTGATGTGGAGTAGATAACTTAAAATGTAATCCGGGCATATAATCCCAGTACTTGGGAGGCTGAGACTGGAGGATCCGGGTTCTTGGCTAGCCTCAGCTACTTAGTGAGACCCTCTGCAACTTAGTGAGACGCTGTTTCAAAATAAAGAATAAATAAACAGGGCTGGGGGTGTAGCTCGGAGGTAGAATGCCCCTGGGTTCAATCCCCAGTACCACACACACAAAATAAATAAATAAATAAGTAAATAAAATGTATAACAACATTAGCAAAAAGGTCAAGAGGGGAGAAATGTAAATGTATTATTATAATGTTTATATACTATACATGAAGGGGTATGATATCACTTAAATGTATACTGTAAGTACTGTCTACATAGACCACTTTAAATATAAAGAAATAAATGGATGAAAATAAAAGGATCAAAAAGATATACCATGTTAGAACTAACCAAAAGAAAAGTAGAGTAGCTGCATTAATGTCATGCAAGGTAGACTTCAGAGAGAAAATGTCGCCAGGAAGAAAGAGACATGTTCATAATGACAAAATAATTAGCTCATCAGGAGAACACAGCAATCATCCTCCTAAACCATTATACATCTAATAGCACAGCTTTGAAACACTGGAAGCAAAAACAAGAAAAATAGCCATCTATCTAGTAAAGTACTTAAATTTGCAGTTAAAAACCTTTCTATACATAAAATTCTAGGCTCAGATGGCTTCCTGGTGAATTCTGCCATTTGAAGAAGAAATTATACCAATTCTAAGCAAACTCTTCCAGAAAACTGAAGAGAAAGGACCTCCAACTCATTCTATGAGGCAGCGTTACCCTTACACCAAAACCAAAGTCATTATAAGAAAACTATAGACTAATGTCCCTCGTGAAAAAGATAAATTGTCAACCAAATCTCAGCAAATTGAATTCAGCAATAGTTATAAAGATAAAATGTCATGACCAAATGTCATTTACCTCAGGATTGCAAGGTTGGTTTAACAGTCAAAAGAATCAGTGAAAGTTGCCATATTAACCAACTGTGTTAGTCACCTTTCTGTTAACAAATACCTGATGTAATTAATCAACTTATAAAGAGAAAAGGTGGGTTTTGGGGCAGTTTTGGAGGTTTCAGTCCATGATCGACTGGCCTTGTCGCCTTGGGCCTGTGACAAGGCAGCACGCCACGGTGGACACCTGGGGCAGGGCCAACCGCTGACCTCATGGCTGACAAGCAAAACAGAGAAGAGGCCAAGGTCCCACGATCCCCTTCGAGGGCACAGCCCCAGTGACCCAAGAGCCTCCCATGAGGCCCACCTCCCATAGGCTCCACCACCTCCCAGGAACATCACCTGGAGACCAAGCCTTTAACACGTGGGCCTTTGGGGATGCCTAAGATCCAAACTATAGCACTTACTAAAGTGAAAAAACTTACCGTCTGAACAGATGCAGAAAAAGTATTTGACAAAAATCCATTCATTCCTGATTAAGAAATAAATGTCAATAAACTTGGAATAGAAGGGAAGTTCCTCAGCCTACTAACAGACATATACAAATAAACTTATACTTAATGGTGAACAAACCTATACTTAATGGCTAACATACTTAATGGTGAACAACTGAATGTTTACCCTATAAGATCAGACACAAGCCAAGGGTATCCATGCTCACCACTTCTATTCAACATTGTCCTATAAGTTCTAGCAAACACAATAGAAAAAAATTATAAAGATCCAGATTGGAATGGAAGAAGTAAAGCTCCTTTATTCACAGAAAATATGATGGTCTATATAGAAAATTCAATGCCATCTCCAAAAAAGTTACTAGAATTAAGGGAGTTATACCAAGTTTGCATCAAAGAGACTGATATCAAGTTAGCATCAAAAAATATGAAAGGCTTAGTAATAAAGAGGACAATAGATGTGCGAAACCTGTCTTGAGAACTACAAAACATTGCTTATGGAAGTTAAAGATCTAGCCGGGCATGGTGGTGCATGCTTGTAATCCCAGTACTTGGGAGGCTCAGACAGGAGGATTGCAAGTTCTCAGCCAGCCTCAGCTACTCAGTGAGGTCCTCTGCAACTTAATGAGACCCTGTTTCAAAATAAAGAATAAAAAAATAGGACTGGGGGTGTAGCTCGGAGGTAGAATGCCTCTAGGTTTCATCCCCAGTTCCACAAAAAAAAAAAAAAGAAATTAAAGATCTAGCCCAGCATGGTAGTGTGCACCTGTAATCCCAGGGCCTTGGGAGGCTACAACAGGAGGATCACAAGTTTGAGGCCAGCCTCAGCAACTTAGCAGGACCCTGTCTCAAAATAAAAATTAAAAAGGGCTGGGGATACAGTTCAGTGGTAGAGCATACATGGGTTTAATCCCCAATACTTAAAAAGAATGAAAGAAAAAAACTAAAGATCTAAATAAATGGAGAGATACATTGTGTTCATGGGTTAAAAGATTGATTAGTACCAATTCTCCTCAAATTAATTTATAAATTCAATGCAATGCCAATCAAAATCCCAGTAGGTCTTTTTTTTAAAAAAGGTGACAATTCTAAGTTCAAAGTTCATGTGAAAATGCAAAAGACCTCAAATAACCAAAAACAACTCTGATAAAGAACAAATTTGGATAACTGGCACTACTTGATTTCAAGACAACAATCAAAACAGTTTAGTATTGTCACAACAATAGATAAATTGATCAATGGGCCGGGCATTGCGGTGCACATCTATAATCCCAGTACTTGGAAGTCTAAGGAGGATCACAGGTTTGAGGCCAGCCTCAGCAACTTAGCAAGACACTGTTTCAAAATAAAAAAATAGGCCTGGAGGTATAGTTCAGAGGTAGAATGTCCCTCCCCAGTACTCCCCCCCCACCACCACATACACATAAAATCAATGGAACAAGAATAGAGTGTCTAAAGTTAAAATAAAACCATATTTGAACAACTGATTTTTTACAAGAGTGTAAAAATAAATCAGTGCAAAATGGACAGTCTTTTTAACAAGTTATACTGGAACAATTAGATATTCATATAAAAAAATAAACTTGTATATACTTGTACATACACAAAATTTAACTCAAAATAGAACACTGTCCTAAATGGAAAACCTAAAACTATAAAACTTCTAGACAAAAACATAGGTGAAAAATCTTTGTGCCCTTGAGTTAGGCAGATTCCTTAAATATGACACCAACAACATTATGAATAAAAGAAAATTTTGAAAAATTAAACTTTACCAAAATTAAGAACTTCTGGTCCTTGCAAAACATTGTTAAGAGAATGAAGATAATTTGTAGAATGGGAAAAATATTTGCAACTCATATTTCTGATAAAGAACTTGTATACAGAATACATTATCTCCCAACACTCAATAAAAAATCAAACAACCTCCCCCAAATAGGCAAAAGATTTAAATAGATTCTTTGCCCCCAAAAAAGAGATATTGGCAAGTGAGCATATAAAAAATGCTCAACATCATTAATTACAAGGGAAATGCAAATTAAAACCACAATGACATACCAGTGCATAATAATTAGAGGTCTCAAATTAAGAAAACTGAGAATTCCAGGTGTTGAGAAGGATGTGCAATGACTAGAACTTTCATCTGCTGTTGGCAGAAGTGGAAAATGGTGCAATTATTTTGGAGAACAGTTTAACAGTTTCTTAGTAAATTAAAGATATACCTACCAAATAATCCAGTCTTTCCACACCTAGGTATGTATCCAAGAAAAATGAAAGCATATGTCCACACAAAGGCTCACACACAACTGTTTATAGCAACTTTGTAATATCCAAGAATTGGAATCAACCCAAATGTCCATCAACAGGCAAAGGGAGAAACAACTATAATATATCTATACCATGGAATACTACTCAGCAATAAGAATGAACTGTTGATACATGCAACATCACAGATTAATTTCCAAGTAATTATGTTAAGTGAAAGAAACCACATTAAACAGACAAGAGTACAGACTGTGTGATTTTATTCATATAAAATTCTAGAAAATGCAAACCATCTGTAGAGACAGAAAGCAGATTTGCACACAGCACCCCTGGCCCCTGGGGATGGGAGGAGTGGGAAGGTATGGTTACCAGGAGGTGGAAGGAAACTTTGGGGTGAAAGATATGTTTTTTTTTTACTGTAGTGATGTCACAGATGTATACATAAGTCAAATGTATCAAAGTGTTCACTTTCATCATGCATAGTCTCTTACATTTCAATTATACTTCAATAAAGTTGTTACCACCAAGGTGCACTGCAGCAGGAGGAGGCGCTGCTCATGGGTGTCCTGCAGAGGAAGGTCAAGCCAGATAGCCATGGCCACCACGCAGGAGTTGGGCCGGGCCTCTGGGTCAGGGAGATGTCCTATGCGTCCCACCTGATACCTCTCTCACTTGTGTCTGGGTGAAGAACTGCAGTGAAGTTGGCAAAACCAAAGTGAGCCCACCAGGGAAGGCCTCGTGAGCGCTGGACCTAACCCGAAAGGCTATTTTAAACTACCCACTCCAAATCGCCCACTTTCTGCCAGCAGACAGCAGCGAAGCCTGTTCTAGCCTGGCAGCCTGGCCTCTCTGCCCACTCTGAGAATTCTGCCTCCTCCCAACTGAAAACAGTTCTCCAGGAAAAATACAACAACAACAACAACAACAAAAAACCAATATCATGGTAGAAGGCAGCAGCATGGCCCCACACTGGGCTCTAATGGGCAAATTTGTATGAGCAAGGGCAAAGTGAAGGACAGCAAGTAAAACACTGAATTAAAAGCCACTTAAATTAAGAATTCAATAGCATCCACTTAACTAATAAATAGTATTCCTCTTTGCCATTGATCGACTCAGGATTGTAATGAAGAGTTCCAGGGGCAATGGCAGAATGTCTTAATTCATGGTATAAACGTCACCAACCCTTGGGTTCCTAAGATTGAATGTGTCGGAGAAGAAGAGAATGGAGAGCCCACAGGAATTAATTCTTGGAACATCCCTGCGGGGTCAGCATTATTATACCCTGCTTCTAGGTGGATTTAATATCTCGAGTGCTGGGCAGGGCGCCGTTTGCCCAGGGGGGGCTCCGTAATCGTTATTAAGTGATGATGGGGTAGATAGACCAGAGCTGGCGCTCACACTAGATCAGCTGTCTCCTTTATTTCCAAGTGAAGCAACTGAACAAATGTAGTGTTGTTATTATCATGGTGATGATTATTGCTGTGGTGTATAATAATGGCCCGATGCTGCCAAAACTATGGGATAGACAGCACTAAGTCACAGGCTTCACAGAGAACTGTTTTCTCTTAGGACGACTTGTTGCAAAATAAGAATTCGTCGGAAGGATGCCCCATATTCCCACCCTAGACCTGCACCCAACTGTTCTGCTGGAGTCCTCTGCCCTGAAGAGGACTCATGAAGAGTGTCTTCATGTCAAGGACACAGGCTTACAACAGACCCTGAGCTCTCTCTGTTTCTTCTTAGAAAGGGAGGGCCAGGTGGCCTCAGCTTGGGCTCCCTAGCCGCTTCCATGGAAAGGCTCTCAGGGGCACTGGCCACTCTGAACCTTCCAAATCATCATGCAGATGGGAGAGGGGGGCATGGCGTCATCCCTCTTTGGACAGAGTGCCCTGGGCGGGCACCACCTGAGCTCTGTGCCAGCGGAAGGTGCAGAGGGGATGAGGGTGGTTCTTCTATCCACCGGTACATTCTCCTGCATCTTGACATAGGGCTGGGCTTCCTGTCTTTGGAAAGTCACAGGAGTACTGAATGAACATGAACATGAGAACAAACCTGAGATACCCTTACTCCTGTTTTACATCAGCTCTCTCTTTTTATAGTTGAGGAAACTGAGGCACAGGAGAGTGAGTTGACAGCTCAAGGCTGTGCAGTGAGAGGAGAGCAGAGCGGCGTGTGAACCGGCTCCCAGCTTGTGGTCCATTCTAGCACACCATTCCGCTAGTCTCTCAGGAGTCAAGCGAAGATGAAGGATGAAACACCAAAAGGCGGCTCATAATCGAGCAACCGGGGCGTCTTGAACACTTACCATGTCCCTGCACTATGGTTGGGCCCTGCTAGGACTCTGGGGAAAAGAAAAGTCTTATTGCCCCTGTCCTCAGAGAGCTTCCTTTCTCACTGAAGAGATGAGGAGGAATGTGGTTTACCCACAGAAACCTCCAAGACAAATACGGTATATAAAAGCAAGGTTCGGGAGATAATGTGAAAATGCTCAGAAAATGGCACTATTAGAGTAGCCTTGCCTTAGATAGGACCTACAGAGATAAGAAATAAAATCCCCAGCAGACACACAAGCATCATCAGGCCCTTTCTTTTCTGCCAACAGATGGGCCTGCTAACACACAGCACTGACCCAGGGTATGTACACATGGGAAGACCACACATCCCTCACTCACTCTGCGCTGCTACCTTTTGTCTCTGGGAATCTGTGGCAGGACTGGAGGGGTTTTATGCTTTACCAAGGCCAAAGCCACAGAGCACGTCCTAGACCATCACAAAACCCCACAGTATCTCCTGATGTGGAACCTACAGGCAAGAGCCCTGCTGGGCCTGCTGGAGAGCTGTCTGGCTTGTACCCTCTGTGGTCTGCTCATGCTCCCAACACCACAAAGCCTTGTGTGCCCCGCTCATGGGTACCCTCCACTCGGCCTGGCCCAGCTTCCTCATGGCATGGGCCATTCTTCCTTCTCAGCCTAGAGTGGCTCCAGCTCCCATGGGAACCCTGTGCTCCAGCCTGATTCAACTCTTCACTTCCCACACACCATAAAAGTTGCTATCTGCAATGCTCAGGGGATTCATCCCCACTAGCAAGTCCTTTTCTTGTCTCCATCTGGCTGAATCTTATCAATTCTTCAGGACTGTCCTCCATACACTGGCCTGTCATAGCCCACGTGGATGTCGCTGTCCTCTGGGCCCCCAGTGCCCTTGCCAGCAGCGCCACTCTCATGGCATCAGCACGACAGCCTGTGTCGACAAGTGAGATGCCTGCTCACCCTCCCCAGGACCACGGCAGCCTGAGGATAGCACCACACTGTATTCATGCGCCCTCCCCTCAGCCCCCTGCAGAGACTCCAGAGCTAAGGATTAAGGGGCAGCGGAAGGACTCAGAGAGCTTCTGGTGGCCCCTTTCTCTTTTCAGATGAAGGGACAGAAGACCTTCAAAAGTGGATTTAATGAGTGTGTGCACCTCCCTGTCCCCTTTCCACAGCAGAGTCCTGAGGGGGCGAGCAGTGTGGGGAGATGGCTGGCCTACCTGTGCCGCGCTACTCTTGTCCATGTGGCTCCTTAGTGACAAGCTGCAAAAACTCAGCAGAAAGGAGCCAAGGACATAAGCAGACAATACACAGGAGGAAATACAAATAATAAGCCAACATGCAGTAATCAAGGATATGCAAATTAAACCACTCAAGCCCCCCAAATGCAAAGGAAGGCAATAATGTACCACTTTACACCTATAAATTAGCACCAAAAAATGGAATTCATAAATCAAATGCTGGTAGGACCCTGGAGAAATGAGAACATTCATAAATGGGGGATGGCATGAAAATCTGGTGCTGTGTATGGGGAACATATTTAGCAAAGCATATCAAGGTCCATCTAGATATTGGTGCCCTATAACCTAGCAATCCCTCTGCTGGGATTTCACCCTAAAGGAACAAACAGAAATCTGCAGTCCTGCCTTGCTGAATCAGCACTACTTAAGGCCGATGACTGCTAATACCTCCAGTGTGTGGGCGACATCTCTACAGTCAATTAATGAGCCAATCTTTGTAAGATATAACATTAACCAGCCCGGCCAACATCAATTACAGTCAGAAGATGAACTGTAATCAGGGGGCGCAGAAGACTGAGCGGCTCGTTGTTTAAAATGACCATAGAATCAAATCACCTTTATGAACAAAACTGGGATAAATCAGAAACAAAGAAAGGAGCACTCGCCGCATGTCCTGAAGACACAGCAGGCTATGTCACAGCACATCCTTACAGCGCCAGCCCGGCTCGCCTCTCCAGCTCTGGGAAGCCAATGCCCACTCCCCAGGCTTGACGAAGGACCTTCTGGGGTCAGCTGGGTGGCTGGGGTCCAGCTGTCAGACACAATCCTGGTTTCCCAGAAGTGGAAGTAGTTTTTCCATGTGTTGGAAAGCAGCGCTTCACAAAGCAGGCTGCAGGGGTTGGGATTAGGGAAGCTGGGGAAGGCTACCACCAAGTCGCCATGGCAACAGCCTCCCTGGCATTGCCCTCCCCCTAACCCGGCCAGCCCCCCCCCCCCGGCCAACTGGTCTGCTCATGCAGGGACTGTGACTAACTGCATATTCATGGGGTGGACACTCCCCACGGGCTTGTGCCTGAGTGAGCCAAAGGGCAGCCGGTGAGCCTTCACCTTCACAGGAACTTTGCAAAGCTCTTTTCTATCATCATCTCAATTCACCCCACCACCACCGGGAGGGACCCGGTTGCTGATGAGAAAAAGGAAGACAGAAAAGCTCAGCCCCTTGGGGTGCTCACAGGGGAGTGACCTACCTCTCTGGGAAAGAAACAGTGGGAAGAGTTGGGGTGAGAGGGGGAACCAGCTCTCTGGTCCTAGTGCCACACACAGCTGGTGACCCCAGCCCTCTATTTAACCTCTCTGGCTAAGGAAAATATTGGAGGACTGGACAAGGGCCCGAATTCATAAGTTTTAGGATTAAACTAACTAGAATAAAAATTAAAATGGGGCTTCTGATATAGGGTGGCCAGATTTGCCAAACTACATTAAAAACCACTTATAGCCGGGCGTGGTGGCGCACGCCTATAATCTCAGTATGATCTTGGGAGGCCCAGAGAGGAGGAGCACAAGTTCGTGGCCAACTTCAGCCACTTAATGACGCCCTCCGCAACTTAGTGAGACCCTGTTTCAAAATATAAGAAATAAAATAGGGCTGGGGGTGTAGCTCAGAGGTAGAATGCCCCTGGGTTCCATCCCCAGTACCACACACACACACACACACACACACACACTTATTATGTACCATCTGTCACTATAAAACAACTAGCATCACTATGATTTCCTTAAAGATAGAACATTTTAGCTCCCCCAAAGTAGAAAACACACAATCATAAAATACAGAGTAATCCTTTAGGTGAACATATGCAGCATTATAAAACACTTCCTTCCAGAGTGGTGAAGCCTTCAATGGTAACTTGCAGGACCTGAGGGCTGGTTTGGGGGAACCTCTGAACCACCCCAGAAAGCAGCACAGCGAAGTCACAGTCCAGAAGTGGACCTGAATGTAGCTTTTCCCTGAACAACCAGAAAGCCTCAGTTTCTTCTTTTCCTCAGCAGTTCTCCCAGCTAACCTCTTCTACACAAGGATTCCTGTGTAGATTCCTGTGTCTGTGCTCTGACAGTCTGTGGCCCCCACGGTGCAGCCTGTGGACTGTGTGGCACCTGCATGGCCACGAGGGCCTGCCACCAGGGATGGAAGGATGTGGACCAGGAGGGATCAGAGAGGTGGTGGAGCAAAGCAGTTCCTCCCTGGGGCATCACCATCTCTGGGGCCTGGTAGGCACAGGAGGCTCTGTCCATTTCTCTTGAATGCACAGCTGTGCTTAAGCTGGGGATCAGAATGAGCCTATTAAAATACAGATTCCTGGGCCCCACCCCAGGATTTGTGATTCAGGCCCAAGAGTTTGCATTTCCAGCAAGCTCCAGGTGCTGCTGCTGCTGCTGCTGCTGCTGCTGCTCCTGCTCTGGGACCACATTTTTTTGTTTCCAATGCTGGGGATTGAACCCAGGTTCTCATGCATGCTAAGCAAGTGCTCTACTGCTAAGCTACATCAACAGCCCTGGGACCACACTTTGAGAATCACTGCTTCAAGCTCATTGTTTCTGGGAGTTCCCAAACCTGCAATAAGTCATCTATGATCCCTATAGGGTTTGAATGAGGCAGAGGGCTAGGTCCCAAAGAAAAAGGTTAGAGGGGGCGGGGCAATGCAAATCTGTAAGTCTGGAGCAGGCCTGACAAGTTCCAGAGGACACAGAATGTCTCTGCAGGGTACCTGTAACCCCCAATCAGGCCCGGGAAGTCTAATTACAACCATGTCCCATAAGCACTGAGCTCCTGAAAGGCATCCTGCCATTCATTTATTAGTTTATTCACTATATAGATACAAATCTAGAAGACTATAAATGAATGGTTTTGCATCAGACACTTATTAAAATGGCAAGGCAGATTTTATTTAAGTTAATGCAGTAGGGGAGAGGGACTTTAGTATAGAACTGAGCTTCACTATGAATACAGCAAAGACAGCTGGGGATTTATAGCCAAGGAGCAGAGTGAGGGGCTGGCGGATGGAAATGACTAAGAAAAATTTGTTAGTTAGCAAGGTAGGGGATTTCTGCTAAACTGGCTTAGGATTCTTGCTAAAGGCAAGACAAGGGCTCAGATATTACAGGTGGAGGAGGAGGTACTTGATTAGATATCAAAGATGATAGATATCAAGAGTGGGAGATTCTCAATAAACTGGCTTAGCAAGATTCTCTGCTAAAATTGAGCTCAGCCGGCCAAGGTCAAGGCCTATTGAGAAGAAGGCTTAGAAGGGCCTGACTAAAATTTGGCCAAAGAGGGAGTCCTTGTCAAGATATATATATTGATATAGATGTGGATATAAACATAGATGTCGACAAAGATATTGATATCTATGACTATCTACACACATATGTATATTGCCCTAGTCTGTTGTGCTGCTTTAACAAAAATATCTTAGACTGGGTAATTTATAGGTAACACAAGTTTATTGCTCACAGTTCCAGACACTGGGAAGTTCAAGATCAAGGACACCTGATATGGCCTCTGGTGAAGGCTTGCTCTTTGCTTCACAGGTGGTGCCTCCTTGTGGCATCATCACCTGGCAGAAGGCAATAAACTCCATCAGGCCTCTTTTATAAGAGCACTAATGCTATTCATGAGGACTCCACCCTCATTACCTAATTACCTCCCCAAGGCCCTACCTTCTAATAGCATCACCTTAGGGGTTAGGTGTGAAGATATGGATTTGGAAGGGACACATGCATTCAGACAGTGGCGCATATAACCAGTTACCATGCCGCAAGAGGGGGATGAAGAGGTGGACAAGCACAAGTCCCTGTTTAGAAAGAGCCCAACATCAGGAGCTTCTCCACATCATGTGCTAATGTAAGCATGCTAATGCAGCATGATCAAAGCATGAAATCCACCATTCAAAAGAATGTCCATTCTCAGGTTACAGAGACAGCTGAGATTATGGGGCATCCTGGACCACATATAAAAACTCTCAGGAGACTTCTGGGAACTGAGGGAGGGAAGTCCACACTTGAAGGCAGAAGTCACTTTGATGGGTTGGATGGTTCTGATAATGTTTTATTTCCTGGGGTGATTTTCTCTGAGCCACTGTTCTGGAGGTTTCCTCTACCATCAACTTCCGCCCGATGTACTGCCTCACCACAGACCCTAAAGCAATAGGGCCAACCAACCACAGACTGAGACCATGAGCCAAAAGAAACCTTTCCTCCTTATAATCAGTGTTTCTCAGGTATTTTGTCACAGCAACAGAAAGCTGACTAACACAAATGGTACTACCATATTTTGTTTCTAAAAAACTAAAGGATCCAAATCAAATGTGGCAGAACTGTTAAGATTGATTCTTATGGCTCATGATATGGGTAATGGTTACATGATTTCTCTATATACTACTCTACATGTTTGAAATAATTCCTAAATTTTAAGCTTCCATAGAAATATTCCTGCAGGAAATATGACCAAATATTAGTAGTGGTTTTCCTGGAGTAGTAAAAGTGTGAGTGGGTTTTTTTTTTTTATTTCTATTTTTTATATATTTTTCTTTTTTTTACAATAAACAGGTATTATTTTGCTAAGGAAGAACATTAAACTATCCAAAAGGGAAACAAACCACTTTCTTCTATCTGGCTAAGAAACCCACATTATATTGTAAATAAGATGATGATTCCTATAAATTTCATAGTATGTTCTGCTTTTCCTATTATTTCCACTCATCTGTTTCATGATAAGTGTGGACAGGCAAAGTATCATGACAAGTTGTTTGTTCTAATTACACATGGTTAGTTAGTGATGGAGCTGGGTCAAAAATTAGTCTTTTAGGGCCCTTAATCTCATGCCTTTTTGGGGCACCAGACTACATCTTAACAACTCCCAGAAGATACCTGGAATAAATGTGTACAGCTATTCCCCAGCTGCCAATCAGCTATGCCCTGAGGTTGATTTGTTAATTCAGGTGTTTTGAATTTGAATTCTGCTTTTTTATAGGAATTACAATAGCATTACAACAGCAAGTTGACCCAGAGGTTTGCAGAAGTCATCACCTCCACCCTGACCTCTTGTAAGAGCTGCATCCAGCTCCTGATTTCTGCCATCACCACCAAGATGATGTGCCAGGTCCCTCACACTTAGCACCACCACCCCAAAGCTGTTGGTAGTCCCCCCACACTTTCTCCTTCCCAGTCCTCCCTGTTTTCGTAAGTGCCACCTCCATCCACACAAGAGCTCAACCTAGAAACTTTGGGGAGTCATCCCTGACTTCATCCTTCTTCCTTCCTGGTTCAGCAAGACTCCCCTACCATGATTAACACCCAACCCATCACTCTACTCTGCTTCTAAAATACATCTGGGTGCCATCATCTTTTCTCCATTTTCCTGTTGCTGCCGTGGTCCAGGCCACCATCCTCTCCCCACCAAACTCTAGGTCACAATCATTGGGCTTTTGGCGGGAAGTTAAAGGGGAGGAGTCTGGACCGCAGGCCAGGGCCCTGGCTCTCGTGTTTGTTAGGTCAGTGGGCGCCTGCTCTTGTCCTGGCAGAGAAACTGTTTGCAAAGGTGTCCTCACCGCTCCCCACCCTGCCACACACACAGGCCCTCATCACAGGCTGCTAATCACTAACCTTTCCCTTTGCAGGAACTGACTCCAGTGGACTTGTCACCTCCAACTAGAAGCCAAAGTTATTTGTCCTAATTATACAAAGCACTTATAACTGGAAAGGAGTCACAAGTGAGCAAAACAACGACTTAATTAAAACGAAGGTTTGGTCTCTAGCAATGGAAAATTGATTAATTAATTAATAAATACTAAGCCAGGCCCAGCTGAACTGGCAGAGTGCTGACCTACACAGACCTTGAGAAAACACATGTGAATGCTAACGACCATTATCGGACTCTCCTACCCCTCTGACTTACTAGAAGACAGCAGACTGGCATCAAGGTGGTTTCCCTCTGTGAAAGCAGGAATGTTGCATTACTGTATGTAGAATCAAGATGTGCATCCATTGTGGAATTTCAATTATCGTAGAACCTCAGAGATCATCAATGAACTTAGTTCCTTGCAGGTTCACAGCTAGTGAGGAATTAGTTGGCAGCAGAGAGTCTCTGAGCCAGTGCCAGCATAATGTCCAACCCAGAGCTTGACAGAATAAATCAAATCCAAATCCCTGACGTAAAGATGGAAAAGTTATCCAGGCAACGCAGTGCATGCCTGTAATCCCAGCACTTGGGAGGTTGAGACAGGAGGATTGCAGATTTGAGGACAACCTCAGCAATGAAGCGAAGTGAGACTCTCAGCAACCTAGTGAGACTGTTTCAAAACAAAAAATAAAAAGGACTGGGGTATGGCTTGGAGGTAGAATGTGCCTGGGTTCAATCCCCAGTACCACAATAAATAAATAAATACATACATACATATATACATACATACATACAGATGGAAAAGTTGAAGCCCAGAGAAGTACAGAACCTCCCCCAAGATCATGGGATTCACTTTGATGGAACTGGGATGACCAAACTCAGGTCTCCAAACCTTTAATCCACAGTACTTAACGTATCCAAAGAAAAACAATGTGTGTTTAATCCTTTCTTCTGCACTTGTGTTTTACTAGTGCCAAGTGACCTAAAGTGACTGCTCTGCGTGTCTTCCAGGAGGCAGATAAATAGCACGGAGCAGTTCAGAAGTACACCTTGGTGAGCCTTGTCCTTCCTCCTGGGCACTTATGGATGACACGTTTACAATCAATGAGAACCAGAACCCCTTAGATTCCGATCATCTGCCGAGCAGCACTGCAATGAGGGCAGTGGCAGCAGGAGCCGACAGACTGCAGACCTGTGTTCTCTCCCAGAGGTGAATCTGATTTTAGAAATTTGCTTTTGGAAATCCCTTAGGTGTGGGAACCTGGAAATGGACTCGGGATATGAAGGAAGGAGGAAAGAGATGGGATTTGAGGAGCTGGAGGAGGTGAGAGCAGAGGACACAAGCAGTGGCAACCTGGAAGAGGGAATAACCTCTGAGACAATACAAAGATCTCAGACCTCATAACCTGAGGCGGCCTGCAGAATTCTCTAACTGTAAACATTCTCCCGTACCTCACGAAAAACAATCAGCCCTTCTGCTCCTAGTCTCCTCTTGTTTTCTGGCTATGTTAATGACAAATAACAAAGCAGCAGGTGTGTTTTTAAGTTTACACTAAGATTTTCTACCCCAAATAAAAGTGTAAAATAAATAGGTATTCTCCTTAACATTTTGAGAATTTAAAATTTACAGCTATTCTAAGGAAGTCTAGAACAACTAATAAGCTGTTTAACAATGTGTGAGGTGCAAGCTTTATGGCTGCATAATTAAGTACAACTCTCCGGCTGTTGAGGAAGGGGTGCTGGGCTGGGCCTGCCTCACAGCAACAGCAACGTAGCAGGTTTCTTCACTCGAAGACAGAAAGGATTCCTTTGAGAGCTACTGTACACGATATTTTAGGTTTATAATAAATAATGGAGCTCTGGAACTAATAATTTGTAACCACAAAAATAGCATATGAGCTTTTTTTTTTCTTTCCTGGGTACTGGGGATTAAACCCAGGGGCATTCTACCTCCAAGCTACACCCCCAGCCCTTTTTATTTTTTTGTTTTGAAACAGAGTCTTGCTAGGTTGCTGAGGCTGGCCTTGAACCTGCGATCCTCCTGTCTCAGCTTCCCAAGTACTGGGATTACAAGTGTGTGCCACTGTGCTCAGATTTTTTTAACCCCCTTTCTGCTACATAGCAATACCGTCTCTTTCAGGACAAGGGGTGGGGGCATGACCCTGGGACAGGGTAAAAGGGGAAGGGTCAGAGGTGAAGGTGGCAGGGAGGAACCAGGAGATTAGGCACTAGATTAGTTCCAAAAATGCCCACAACACTCTGTCACAAGGTGGGCTGTATTTCCCTGTCCCTTAGTCTGGACTGGCCATGTGGTTTGTTCTGACCAAGAGAATGAGGCACAAGTGACCTGCTGGGCTTGAAGTGGCCTGTGGCTTCTACCCTCACAGACGCAGGTTCCTGACACGTGTAAAGATGTCAGGCTGCTCTACTGAAAAGCTGAGAGAGAGAGAGAGAGAGAGAGACAGAGACAGAGACAGAGACAGAGACAGAGACAGAGACAGAGAGAGGCAGGCCCTGGAGAATGAGGAGCAATGAGAAAGGACTAGGGCATGTGAAGAAGAACCATCAAGGCTCCCAGCCAAGGGCCAGCTCCAAAGTCCACTGTGGGAGTGGCGCCATCTTGGTTCTTCTAGCCCAGTCGAGTCAGCCAAGTGGACAAGAGACAAGCGGTCTCCACAGAGTCCTGCCTGAATTCCTGACCCATATGAAAGCAAGTAAATGGTTGCCTTAAGCCACCATAGTTGAGGGTGGTTTGATATGTGGTGAAAGACAACTGAAACCCTACCTAACCGCTCTCCGCTGCCGACTAGCTCCTCACAGGCTGTCCCCTGAGGCACTGCAAAGAGCTTGGCCTTTGATTTTGTTTCTCGGTTGTTTTTGTATTTTGTTATTATTGTTTTAACTTCATCAACTGGAGAATCTTGCCGGGAACAGTGAAAATTGATTTGAGACTTACAGAGCCCTTAAACATACCTGGCAGGGGAACATTGCAGAGGAACATGCTGGGCACACTGTCACATGGGTCACACCTGCTGAGACAAAGGAAGTCCACAGTACCAACCCACCCAGAGTCCAGAGGGCAGCAGCCTGGAGCTGAGCCCACCCACTCCTCTCCTGAGAACACAGACCACTGACCGTTCCCTGAGCAAGCTGTTCCTGCTCACCTTTAAAAATAATGCCCTAGAAGGAAATACAGCACAGCCAGTACTCTCAGGCCTTGTCTCCTCTGCTGCTGAAGTGACAGGCTCCCTGTGTCCTCTCAGTCATTTCATGGTCAAATGGCAAAAAAAAAAAAAAAGGAAAAGAAAAAGAGGCCACACTTACTCCACACACAGCTGCAGGCAAGGCCGCTGTCCCTCACATTTAGCTGCAGAAGGATCCAGCAAGACCCTCCTGCCTTTGTCACCATGGGTCTCATCCAAGCCCCAGGAAAGAAGCCACCCAAACAAAATGAAGACAAGGGCCTGGAGTGGTGGCTCTGTCTTCTGCTGGCAGCACAGCCTGGCTTTTGTGTGTGGGGGGACCAACAAGGGTCAACTTCTCCCAAACTATTGTACTTGGTGGCTGCAGAAATGAAGGCACCCCAGTCCTGAGCCTCAAGCAGCTTCCCCTGCAGCATCAGGGGCTGCACAAAGATAGGAATCTTGAGCACTAGACCATCTAAGCAGCAGGGCCAGGGAGCAGGGCAGGAGGGGTAGCACAGGCTCTGCCTCAACACCCTCACCTGTAGGCAGAATTAAAAAGTCTTGAAGAAAGGGGAGAAAGGAAGTCACAAGACAGGGCTGGGAGCAAAGACAAGGAGCCGAGGAGCTGGGGGTCATTCAAAAGGGGTTGGCAGAGAGGGGAAGGGGTGTATTGTAAAAGAGCATTCACTGGTCCCCAGATGTTTATAGAGCATCGACTGCGAGCTGCGCTAGGTGCTGCGAGCAGGATGGTAGCCAGGATACACATGACCCTTGACTCAAGGAGCTCACTCTACAGTTAGAATCCCATGTGTCAAGAGCTGTAGTGCCGCAGAAAGATGGGGAGCACTTACTAGGGATGCTGGGACTGACAGTGCCAGAGGAGGGGTGGGTGGGAGGGTGAAGAAAGTGACAGCACACTGCGGGTGGCCCAGAGTGCATGGGCTCTGGGACCTCCCCCATCACTAAGGGTACTCTGCTCCCCTCCCTGGACTCCAAACCCCATGTCAGTGCCATTCCATCCAGCATTCATGGTTCCTGGTTATATTCCCAAAGATGTTCCTTCCATGAAGCCACTAACCTGCTCCTATGGGATAAACTCCTTGGCATCCTCGAGCCCTACATAATATGCTCTGCCTGTCTGAACACACCTGGAACAAAAGGTCCCCACAAAGGAAGCCTGCCCAATCCCTGCTCACAGTCACACCACCCCGACTCTCTTACTTTTGCAAAGGTCTCATTTCTACATATAAACCCAAACCCAAGGGTCTTTACAATCACATGGTTACACCTATGGGTCCAGCATTCCCCAACAAGGATGATATGAGAAATCTAGGGAAAGGCCCCAAGGCCCAACTGATACCCAACACCCAGATGGTCTGAAATTCCCCATTAGCAATTGTTCCTTGATTTAAACATAAGTTTTACTGGGTAATATTCTCCAGTTCTAGGTATATATATAGCTAACAAAAATGTGTACAGTCACTCACTAGAAGGCATGTATAAAGCCGGGCATGGTGGCGCACGCTTGTAATCCCAGTACTTGGGAGGCTGAGACAGGAGGATCCGGGTTTGTGACCAGCCTCAGCTACTTAGTGAGGCCCCCCGCAACTTAGGGAGACCCTGTTTCAAAATAAAGAATAAAAAATAGGGCTGGGGGTGTAGCTCGGAGGTAGAATGCCCCTGGGTTCAATCCCTGGTACCAAAAAAAAAAAAAAAAGAAGGCATGTATAAGAACATTCATGGCAGCATTGATTCTAATAGTCCCAAACTAGAAATTATCCAAATGCCCACCTCCAGTAACATGCATAAATGATGGTACAGTAGCACAATGAAATGCAATACAGAAAAGACAATGCACAAACTACAACACATAGCAATATGAATGAATTCCCAAACATAATGAAAGAAGGCAAATATTAAAGAGTAATATTACATGATTAACACAAAGTTCAAACACAGGAAAGACTAAGCTGTGGGGCTAAAAGTCAGGACAGTAGTTACGCCTGGGAATCTGATAATGACTGGAATGGTTCACCAGGATAGCTTTGGGGGGCGGGTGGAGGGCTGAGAATCTTCTTTGCCAGGATCCAGATGCTGGTTCATGACTTTGTTCACTGTGTGAAAATTCATTGAGCAATACACCTATGATGTCTGCATTTTTCTATGTATATAATATTTCAATAGAAAGTTTACCTTGAAAAGACAGGCTAGTCAGCTGTGAATCGCTGCGACAAAAATACCTGACAGGAACAACTCATAGGAGGAAAGGTTTACTTGGCTCACAGTTCAGAGTTTCAGTCCATGGTCAACTGGCTCCAAGGCAGAAACATCATGGTGGCAGGGTGTGGCAAAGGAAAGCTGCTCAGTTCATGGCAGCCAGAAAGCAAAGTGAGCAAGAAGGGACCAAGGACAGATATAATCCCCAAGGCCACACCCCCCAGTGGCCTTCTTCTTTCAGCCATATCCTGTCTGTCTACAGTTAACACCCAGTAAATTCATTCAAATTATTAATCCATCAATTGATTAATCCACTGATGATGTTAGAGCTCTTATGATTCAATTATTTCACCTCGAAACATTGCTGCATTGCCAACCCATGAACTTTTCTGGGGACATTCCATATCCAAACCAGAACAAAAGGGGAAAAGAGAAAAGGCAGAATTGATGAGGGTACACAGAAATTAATGCTTTCTTACATTGGGGAATTCAAATAAGTAAAACTTTAAGGAAGGGAATCTGGCAGTGCGACGGACCAGCTCAGCCGGAGAGCATTGAGACCGACGGGACAGGGGTCTCGGGAAGGTGGGCAAGGAGTCGGTGATGAAATACACTCAGATACAACCTCCTTGAGTTGTGTCTGTTTGTCACTCATCGCCGACTCCTTGCCCACCTTCCCGAGACCCCTGTCCCGTCGGTCTCAATGCTCTCCGGCTGAGCTGGTCCGTCGCATGGCAGTATTTATCAAAATCTTTAAAAATTTCATATCCTTTGACCTAGTAATTCCAACTCTGAGAATTTATCTTCAAGAAATAATGAGGGTACACTGGTACCTGTCATTGAATTATTTATAATAGGGAGATTTTGGAAATAGCCTAAATGTTGAGCACAGGTATACTTATTGTGCAGCCACTAAAACATGTTTTATAAAATATTTAATGAGAAGATTATGGGAGATCTTAATTTTGTCTTTCTACTTTCTGTTTTTTTCCAAATTCCCTAGAGTCAACATGTATCATTTTTACCATGAGAAAAGAATTATTTAGAAATAAATGAATGCAAAAGCCCATACAGAAATTAATAACTCAGTTCAGCATTCACTCCACAAGTATGTATTGAATTCTTTTATTGCCTGATTCTGAGGATAGTAATAAACATGGCTTAAAGCCTGCTATTAGAACCTTAGTCTGGTCAGACGTAAAGTTGAGTATAATTTATTCACAGCTGTCACAATGGGAAAAGCAACAATCTGAAGTCAAAATATATGAATTTGAGTCAGCTCTACCATTGATATTTTTTAGCATTTTGGTAGGTGAGCTCCTTTCTCGATTCATCAGTTCATTCATCTGTAAAATAAGTATAAGAGCTCACCTTAACTATTTCACCTTGATGTAGTCAGCTACAAAGGAGACTCAACTGAGTGTGCTCTGTAGATGCAGACTGCAAATATCACAATCAGGTTATCATTTGTGTCATAAATAAAAAGTGTAACCAATGTGCTTTTCAGTCCTACTAAAAAACATGATGCCCTCCAGCCTCCTCCTGCCTCTTGGTTCTCCCATCCTCCCCTGGGCTTTGTTCTAGTGATTCCAGCATCTATGGTCAAGTGATTAGTGTTAAAATTAGGAGGAAGTTCTGTTTATCATTGAGTTCTGGTTGCATTGCATGGCGGTAAAGAATGTGGCTTGCAGGATGCTGATTCTTTAGCACTTCTTAAGACATCCTTAGTGGTCTCATCCATCGTTAGTCTTTATAAATGTGTACCTGAAAAAAAAGGGTAGTTTCCATTTGTAGGGTTCAGGATTATATGTAGACCCATTGACTCATGCTCGTTACTTGTCTTGTTTGAGTTTTTCATAGTAGTTGGTACCTCCTCAATCTCTGTTTCTGAAAGAGATATTGAAAATCTCCTACAATAATAATGCATTTGTCTTTTTCTCCTTTCAGTTCTTCTATTTCTTCTTCTCTTATTTTGAGGCCATGTTGTTAGGCATATAATGATTTATGATTTATATATGTCCTGGTGGACTGTTCTTTCTAGTCCTCTTTATTTACACATTTCTCTTTATATTATACTCTGTTAGTAACATTGCAATACCATCTTTGTTTTGGTCTGCATTGTATATTCTTTCCCCATGCTTGGCTTTCATTTTCTGTGTCATTAAATTGTTTATGTGTTTCTTACAAATAGCATATATCTGGATTCTTGTCCTTAAATTAGAAGTTTCTATCTTTAATGGTGGATACAAAAAGTTTCTATCTCTTATCTGTTTTGATAAAACTGTTTTGATGTATCTATGATATCATCTTGGGTTCCATTTTCTCATGGACAATTTTTTATTTTTATTTTTGTTTTCTTTTCCTCTTGGCCCTTGTGGATCCTCCACATTTATTTGTGGATCCCCTGGGCTGATGAGCAGAGTGTTTATCATCCTTATTTTATAAAATAAAATGTTCTTTGTGACTCCTGGGTATATGCTGTTGGTCTCTCAAATGCAGGGACCCATATGAAGTCCCTTCCCCTTAAGGGATTCATTTCACCCAATGCCAGGTCCCCACACCTCCTCCCCTCCCACCCTTGAACCTCTAATCTCGCTAACTCTCTTCTTTTCAGTCACCTGACAACAGGGGGTACTTATACATTGCTTGTCAGCTGGATACCTCATGGCAACCAGAAATAAAACAATGGGATGAAAGTAGTTTTTAAAAATCCTCAAAGTGCAGAAATAACTCACAATCCTAGAAATGTATTACCCAGAAAAATTATATTTTGAGAATGAAGGTTGAAGACATTATCAGATAAACTGAGAGTAATAGAGATCACCAACAGATATGTCAATGAAGGTAAAGTGGACAGGTCACTATTTAATGATAAAATATTCAACTCACCAAGAAAATACAATTATAATAATTATAAGTATGCACATACTTAACGAAACAGCCTCGAAATATGTAAAGAAAGAGTTGATTTCAAAAAACGAGGACCATGAACTAATATAATATTTCAATGGAGAATTTAGAAGTTCTTCTCAAACAGATACAATAAACAATAAAGATTTTAAGCTTTTTGAACAATTAGAGTTTGGTTTAATGCAAAGCCTTGTACCCTGAATTAGAGAACACATATTCTTGGGTTCACACAAAACAATTTACCCTTTATTTATTTTTTTTTTGAGATGGGGGTCTCACTATTGTTGCCCAGGATAGTCCTCGAACTCTTGGGCTCAAGAGATCCTCTCACCTCAGCCTCTTGAGTGCTAGGACTGTACATGAGGGTCACTACACCTGGCTCACATAGAACAATTTTTAAGACCTGACCAGAAGATATAAAGCAGTATTGAATAATTACAAAGAGTAATGCAGTTCATGTTCTTTGACCCTAATTAATTAAATTGGAAATCAGTAACTGACAATAACTACACAACAAATAGAAATAAAAATTATATTTGTAAAATTAAAAATATTGATCAAAGACAAAATTATTATAGAAACTTAAAATACTTAGAACTGAAATGAAAATATTAGCTATCAGACTTATGGGATATAGGTAAAGTTTTATACAGAGTGAAACTTATAGCCCTGAATTCGTATTTTTTAAAAAAAGCAATGAAGGCCAGGCATGGTGGCGCACCCTTGTAATCCCAGTACTTTGGGAGGCGGAGACCGGAGGATCAGGGTTCATGGCCAGCTTCAGCTCTCTCTCTCTCTCTCTCTCTCTCTCTCTCTACCTAACGAGGCCCTCCGCAACTTCGTGAGACCCGGTTTCAAAATAAAGTATAAAAAAAATA
>PVJS01019904.1:0-33195 GCA_004027185.1 Glis glis | reverse complement strand
GGATCATATGGTGGATCCATTCCCAGTTTTCTGAGGAATCTCCACACTGATCTCCACAGTGGTTGAACTAGTTTGCAATCCCACCAACAGTGTAGAAGAGTCCCAATTTCCCCACATCCTTGCCAACATTTGTTGTTTGACTTCTTAATGCTTGCCATTCTAATTGGGGTCAGATGAAATCTTAGAGTAGTTTTGATTTGCATCTCCCTGATTGCTAATGATGTCTATTGGCCATTTGTATCTCTTCTTTCGTGAAGTGTCTATTCAATTCAGTTGCCCACTTCTTGATCAGGTTGTTTGTTTTCTTAGTGTAAAGTCTTTTAAGTTCTTTGTATATCCTAGATATTAGACCTCTGTCAGAGGGATAGCTTGCAAAGATCTTTTCCCAATCCATAGGCTTTCTCTTTAAGCTCTTGATGGTTTCCTTTGATGAGCAGAAGCTTAGAAGATGGAAAGATCTTCCCTGCTCTTGGATAGGCAGAATAAATATCATCAAAATGGCAATCCTGCCAAAAGTGATCTACAGAATCAATGCAATCCCTATCAAAATACCAACATCATTTTTCTCAGAGCTAGAAAAATCAGTCATTAATTTCATATGGAGAAACAAAAGACCCAGAATAGCCAAAGCAATTCTCAGCAATAAGAACCATGCAGGAGGCATCACAAGTCCTAACTTCAAATTATACTACAGAGCTATAGTAATAAAATCAGCATGGTACTGGCACAAAAACAGACACATAAACCAGTGGAATAGAATAGAAGATACAGAAACAAGTCCACAAACTTATAGCCAATTGATTTTTGACAAAGGCGCCAAACACATATGTTGGAGAAAGGACAATCTTTTCAACAAATGGTGCTGGGAAAACTGGTTATCTACCTGTAGAAAAATGGAGCTGAATCCTTACCTCTCACCCTGCACAAGAGTCAACTCGAGATGGATCAAAGACCTGGAAGTTAGACCAGAGACTGTGAAATTATTAGAAAAAGCCATAGGTCCAACACTCCATCATATAGGCACAGGTAGAAACTTCCTCAACATGACCTCCAAAGCACAGGAAATTAAAACAGGAATTAGTAAGTGGAATAGCATTAAACTACAAATTTATTTTTTAAATTGATGAACTGACATGTCTTATTTTCAGGGAGATTGTATAAACATTGCGGTTACTCACCTAAACTATGAAAAGAGATTTCTATAAAATTCTTGTTAGAATTAATCTTATGTCATCTTGTCAGATATCCATGATCAACATAGACCTCGGGCCTCTGCAGCTACCTCATCACTAACAATTATAACCAGTAGAGTAGAGGCAGGCTTAGCTGTCTTTATTTTAATTTCACTACGGAGCCTTTATCATTGTCCCTCATCATGCCAAGCAGGTGAAATGAATAACAGCTCCCTTCTGTGATATTCAGTTGCTTGTGAAATTCTAAGGCTGATTTAAGAATGATGCTGTTGGCCTGGCACCCCATGTGTTATTGTGTGCTTCCTAATAATAACACTGGTTTATCATTTTTCACCTCATATGAGATTTAATCATACTTCTGCCGTGCCATATGGAGAATATAATTATGTGCATTTCCATTTTAATTCCAATTTACAACAATGAATGTTATAAATTGTAGGCTTTGCTCATCTTCATATATGTCCCAAATATTAGAGTAGTAAAGCCACATAAAATAAGAATGTAATAATACTATCCAAATCATTACTGTAGAGATGTCCCGGGTGGAACTCAGAATAAAGCTGACATATTTTTGCTTCAGAAGAACTAGCAACAAACAATAAGTTGATTGATCAGTTTTTGGTTTCTGACATTTCACAGGATGCTTATTCTGTGAATCTCCTGGGGACTAACAGTACTCATCAATGCATCATTCTGGTGGGAAGAGAAAATAAAGCAGTACAAGAAATAGAAAAAATCAATTGTAGGCCCATGAAAAGGATCAAACTCTAAATGTTTGGCAGGAAATTAATAAAAAGGAAAACAACCATGTATTATGTATCTTTGTCCCTCAATAACAATATTCTGCTCATTGTGATTCACGTAATACCTAATTATGAGTTCTTTACCCTCCCTCAATTCCCTGCCGTGCACACCTATACAAACAGATGCACCTTCAGATTTAATTCATGAAGAATTTTAATGCTCTTGATCATGCCTACTAATAAATTGATCTAAGTAGGTCATATTCAGGCAAATATCCAAAGACTCAGTGTTTCTTGTTTTAGAATTATTAATTCTCAATACGATCCTTACAGGTCATAATGTCATAAGTCTTTGGGGTCTCTCAGAGCCTCAGGAAACTCATATCTTGTGCTTTTTCACTAGTTTTCTTTGATGGCTTTCATGTCTGGGCTTACAAAATGTTCCTCTCCAATCTTTTGTTTTAAACAAGCATGTTAAGATTTTTTCATGTAGCCCCATTGGATACTATCAATCAGAAATAGAAAAAAAATTAAAACTTGCAGTGAGAAAATTGTGGTTTCTTTTTTTTTTTTTTTTTGCAGTACTAGGGATGGAACCCAGGGGCATTCTACCTCTGAGCTACACCCCCAGCCCTATTTTTATACTTTATTTTGAAATAGGGTCTCACTAAGTTGCAAAGGGCCTCACTAAGTAGCTGAGGCTGGCCATGAACCCGGATCCTCTGGTCTCAGCCTCCCAAGTACCGGGATTACAATCATGTGCCACCAAGAAAATTGTGGTTTCAAAAATTATGTAAATATTTTTCTTCTAATAAAATTTGAGTAGTTAAAAACTCTATTTTCATCCTTTTTCTCCTATAAATTGATCCCCATTTTTCATATTTTTCTCCTATAAATCGATCCAAATTTTTCTTAATTTTCCTTTTGATTTCCATAATGTTACTACTCTGACTAGTACACTACAATTAATTTTCATATTATCAAACCTTTAATTTTTTCCTATAGTCTTCACATTTAGGAATGCATATCTGGATTTTATTAGTTAATACTACTTTTGTGTGTGAAAGTAATATAATGTCTGCTTTTCTAATTCACAAAGTGTATATGTTAATTTCAATGAATTTCCCTGTTATCTTTTAGCCTGAGTGGCTTAGTGCCTTAAGTGTACGTGTGTTTGTTTGAGTGTGTGTGTGTTTGTGTGTGTGTGTGTGTGTGTGTGCATGTATGCATGTGGGTGTAGATGTGTGTGTTGCTATATATAGTTTACAATCTATTCACTTCTAGGGGATTTTGAATAACCCATATGTTAAAACACATTATTAGAAAAAGTGAATTAAAGGGTTAATCAAAATGGAATACATTTATAGCAAACAGAGTAAATGTTTCTAAACACTTGAGATAAATTGGTAACTACAACATGCCACTGAAATTTATTCTTAGTTTCCTTGAAAAAATGAAAACATATTGGATTATAACCTTTCACCTGAAAGCATATGTATACATCCACAAAGATAATCTATATCTGGATCTTCCAAGGGAAAACAATATATATTCGACAGCATGTATTGAGTATCTGTGTTTAAGAGTTATGTGTGACCCAATATGTAGATCTTCAAAATTAAAATACATCAGAAAAGTGGAATATTAATGAAAAAATACACTTACTGGAATATCCTAAGTCCCCCTCTGAGAAATAAAGCATTTGGTTAGTCTTTTTTCTTTTCTTTTCCTTTTTCTTTTCTCTCTCTGTCTTTTTTTTTTTTTTGTGGTGCTGGAGATGATTGAACTCAGGGACATTCTACCTCCCAGCTACAACCCCAGCCCTATTTTATTTTTATTTGGAAACAGGGTCTCACTAAGTTGCTGAGAGCCTTGCTAAGTTGCTGAGGCTCACCTCGTACCTGTGATCCTCCTGTCTCAGCCTCCCAAGTTGTGGGATTACAAGTGTGGACCACCACGCCCTGTTTGGGTAATCTTAATCAGACTTACAATATACCAATATTAGAATTAAAATAAGAAAGTAAACAAAACAATAAAAAATAACAAAAATTGAGATTAAAGCTATTTTAATTCATAAGAACTCAACCCAGTATAGTAAAAAAAGTAACAAGGTATGTTTGTCTGAGCACAAGTTTTTCATAAATTTGGTTGAAAAGGAGAGTACAGTTAAGAAGGTGATAGCCAGCCGGGCATGGTGGCGCATGCTTGTAATCCCAGTACTTTGGGAGGCGGAGACCGGAGGATCCGGGTTCGCGGCCAGCCTCAGCGCGCACGTGCGGCATGCGCGCGCGATCTCTCTCTCTCTCTCTCTACCTACCTAGTGAGGTCCTCCACAACTTCGTGAGACCCGGTTTCAAAATAAAGCATAAAAAAAAATAGGGCCGGGGGTGTAGCGCGGAGGTAGAACGCCCCTGTGTTCAATCCCCGGTATCGCAAAAAAAAAAAAAAAAAAAAAAAAGGTGATACCCAACTATGCTTCTGGAACCAAGTGAAAATTTCTGGAGTTGAGTGAGGGCAAAGTCAGGGCAGAAATGGTGTCTGTGCATATGGATCTAGGTCATCAAACAGAGGGCAAGAGGTGTGACCAGAGGAAAGCCTGCGAGGTGTGACCAGAGGAAAGCCTGCTATGGTGATCAGTGAAAAGAAGAAAGCAATTTAGAAAAGAAAACAGAACTAGAAAGAAGACAGGAGTTGTAAACATAATGGCTGATGCTGTAGGAGAAAAAGCAGGTGGAAATGAAGAAGAAAAAATGAATGAAGATATTACTATAAAATAGTACCTTTTTTTGTACTAGGGATTGAAGCCAGGGGCATTCCACCTTTGAGCTACACTTCCAGCCCTTTTTATTTTAAACAAGGTCTCACTAATTTGCTGAGTGTCTTATTAAGTTGCTGAGGCTGGCCTCAAACCTATGATTCTCCTGTCTCAGCCTCCCAAGTACTAGGATTACAGGCATGCTCCACCACATTTGGCTATGAAATAGTTCTTGGTGTCTGATAGTGTAAATCCAAACTCTTCTGTTCTTCAAGATTTCTGGGATTATTTTTGGTAAATGTAAAAACCCTTATTTTTTATAATTTATTTATTTATTTTACTTTACTCAAGGGCATTTTCCTGACCTACCGTCCCAGCCCTATTTGGTTTTTACTTTGAAACAGGATCTTGCTAGGTTGCTGAGAGTCTCACTAAATTTCTGAGACTGGTCTCCAACCTGTGATACTCCTGTCTCAGCCTCCCAAGTACTGGGATTACAGGTGTGCACCACCACACCTGGAAGAAAGGCCTCATTTCTACAAAATCCTGATGCTATATTGATTTGATTTGTATTAAGTGGTAGATCAATCTATAGATAAATTGGTGGAGAAGTAGCATCTTTACAATATTTGATAATGCCTTGACATTTGCATATCAAATTCATTATTTTTATTTCATTTTCATTAATTGTATTTTTAGTTCTTAATTTTTCTTTTTGTCCTTTTAACCTTTTTTTATTTCTCTACCAAATCTTCATTTCTCTGCTGAAATTTTTATGGTTTCTTCAGCAACTGTGTCTCTATTCTTTACCTTTGATTCTTTATACTGCATATAACATAATTTGGTCAATATTACTCACCAATATGATATCTCTCCTTCCCTCCCCTCCTGCCTCTGCCTTCTCCCCTTCCTATACTATAATGGTTTTCCTTCCACTTTCATGACATACCTTTTTCCCTCTAACTTTCACATATGAGGAAAAACATATGATACTTGTCTATGATTTACTCTGCTAACTTGATGCTCTACAGTTCCATTTATTTTCCTGCAAATGATGAAATTGCATTTTTTATGGCTAAGTAAAACTCTATATAGTTCAGTTATACCACACCTTGGTATTTGTCCAACAGAATTAGAGGCAGATACATGCATTCCCATACTTATCACGGCAAAATTCATAATAGTCAAGTTCTGGAATCAGTCTAGGTTTCCATCCACAGCTGAGTGGATAAAAGGAAAATGTGGCATATATATATATATATATATATATATATATATATATATACACACACACAAACTTTTATTCATCATTTCTCTCTTATTTCATGTTTATCATTTCTTGGGAGAAATGTAGAAAGAATTTTGGGAAAGGCGTTATCTTTCCCATGGCAACAGCTACTCCTCTGCCATGGCTCAGGCCACAAATGACTCCATACCAAAATTATTGCCAGTCATTTCTTGTGAGGTCCTCTGAGGATTTTGGAGCAGAACCTCTGAGTAGATGTTTATTCTTATATCTGTGGCCTCTCAGGCCTCTATGGTCCCTTGCTGGTGTACACTCTACATTTATAAATTCACTAAAGATATTACACAATTTATTCTTACTATTTGTCCTTATTTGATCAAGTGTGCAACCACTTATGTTCCATCTTTTATCTCAGATACTTGCTTTTCCTAAGATTTCAGGTTAGTTGTGTGCCCCATGATTTTTCAATCTGTAATTGTTTATAGAAAATTTCTGAGTGCAAATTGTCCCAGTTTGTTGGTTAACTGTTTTGGATAAGAATGCAAGTTGCCAGTTTTCCATATTCAAAGAAGAAAGCAGAAGTAATAGTATCTTTGAATAAATATCAGTTTATTAATTAACACAAAATTTACAATGTTGTACTAATATTTCAAGAAGCATAATGACATAACTAACTCATAACCAGGCATAATGACAGTCAAAAACAGACTTCTATTGACAAGTGGAAGCTAGCAGAAAAGAAAATTGAAAAGGCTATTAATAATATGTTCAATGATTCAAAATTATGTATATTATTAACAAGTTCACAAATAATATGTTACAAGATATAAATTTCAAATAAAAGAATTCTTGAATCCAAAATTCAGTATTTGCAATAAAAGTTAACAGAATTGACTTAATAGCATATTAGCGCTTCAAAATAAAATAAAAAGTTTGAACTTAAATATTATCTAGTCACTAGTATTGGAGTACGATCTTCAGTTTTATTAATTGGGTTTATTGACCAATCAATGAATAAATAAATATAAATGGTGGTCTAGTATTTCTTCCAGCAATGGACTTATTTTAGCACACATAGAAATAGAATAAATTTTACCTAATGAAAGTTCTAATAAATTCCTTGCATAAAGAGTAATGAAATGTATGAATGAATCAGCAAATCATTAAATACAGCATGTGATTATCTCTAGTGCTTTAGATATTTAGAAGAAGTCAAAGGCTGAATGGATTATACTAATTATATAAGACTATATGTTCAAATTGACACTCGAAAGATGGAAAATTTTTTGAACAAATAATTGGATAAATACTTCTATAACATTTAGTCTTGGCCAGGTCTTTTTATTTATTTATTTTTCAGTACTGGGGATTGAACCCAGAGGCATTCTACCTCTGAGCTACACCCCCAGCCCTATTTTGCTTTTTATTTTGAAACAGAGTCTCACTAAGTTGCAGAGGGCCTCACTAAGTAGCTGAGGCTGGCGGTGAAACTGCAATCCTCCTGTCTCAGCCTCCCAAGTACTGGGATTACAAGCATGTGCCACCACACCTGGTAGGTCTTATTTTTTATTTTTTCATATATATATTATTTGATGTTATTTTCACCCCAACTTCATGAGCAGTTAATATTATTATCTCCACATTGGAGATGTAGTAATAGAGACTCAAATCAGGTAATTAAATGGCAGCCTTTGGATTTGAAGCCAGGCTGTCTGGGTCCAGGACAAAGCACTGAAGTCCTTCATTACATCTTCTCAGCAGGCTCAACGTCAGCCAAGAGTAATGAGATCATATAAGCAGAAGTACAGGGATGGGGATCGACCTGCCTTGACAAAGCAATTATTCTGTTACAGTGATTTGAGTTGGGCTTGTGGGTGCTTACTGGCGAGGCAGGGTAAGATCAGCACTTGGAAGACCTTCTGTAGGTCTTCTAAGACCTACAGAGTCTTAGAAGAGTCTGTAGAGTCTTCTACAGACACAAATAAGAGTCTTCTCTCAGCACAAATAGAATCCCCTGTCCTTTCAATCATGTTTGATTTTTAGGCTAAGATAAAGAACAGAAACTGCATTGGATTATGTGATGGATGATCCCTTTTAAGTGATGGGCTCAGCTAGAAATATCAGCAGAGAAATTCAATTCACAAAGCACTGCTTCCCATGACACACAGCTAGCTATAAGCGCAATTGCTATTTTTTAATAGAGTTGCCTTTTGTGACTCCATTACTGCTTCTCAGAGGCGACTGCCTGAAGATTCTGGAATAATACATTTGGCAAGATTAAAAAATTTGCCTTTGAAAAACAAAGCTTTTCATATGGAAGAGCTGCTTCAGTTGTTCTTTTTGTTCTCCAATTATAATAATTTAGGAGGCCTGACCTTGGATTAGTGCCCTGAAACCAGAGGTAGGGAAAGCAGCTCTAATACTCCATGACAGTGATTTAGCATATATCCTAGCATAACCTAGCCTAACTTTGTCTTCTACCAATTGCCCTTGACACGCTGAAAACTCTCATGTCATATACAGCTTTATGTACTGTGTATATACGTGTGTGTTGCACATACACACACACATATAGGTAGACATTAGTGCATACTTAAATGCCATTACTACTAATTACTAATGCCATTACTACTAAAAAGAGTCTTAATCATAAACACTGGATTTCTCAAGGAAGTAATTATTTGAATTCATTTTCAACAAATTATTATATGTGGTCATGACTTGCCAATTTGTACAGCAACTCATTGTATTCAGAAGTAAGTATCTGAGCTGGGCATGGTGGCGCACGCTTGTAATCCCAGTACTTTGGGAAGCCGAGACCGGAGGATCCGGGTTCACGGCCAGCCTCAGCTCTCTCTCTCTCTCCCTGTCTCTCTCTCTCTCTCTCTCTCTCCTTAGTGAGGCCCTCCCCAACTTCATGAGACCCGGTTTCAAAATAAAAGTATAAAAAAATAGGGCCGGGGGTGTAGTGCGGAGGTAGAACGCCCCTGGGTTCAATCCCCGGTACTGCAAAAAAAAAAAAAAAAAGCAGTAAGCATCTGTATTAATGCCAATTATTGTAAATGGTGTAGGGAAAAATGAAAAACCACCCAAGATTCTGGGGTTTTCCAACTGTTACTGAGTGCTAGGTTTGGATCAATTAGACAGGAACTATTTCAATAGATGGGGCTTAAACCTGATGAAAACAACTAAATACAGCACCAGATGAACGTTTTGGGCAAGAGTTGTTATGGTTTGGATTTAGACTGTCCCCCAGACTTCACAGAGACAAGGCTGACATGCTGGAGGTGGGTTGCTGAGGAGGAAGCTCTGGGGGTGTGGCCTTGGGGATTCTATATGGTCCCTCCACCCCTTGCTCTGCCTCTCTTGCTTCTGGCCTCCATGATGTGAGACCAGAGGCTTTGCTCCCTCTCTCTGCTCCCTGCCAGCATGCCCTGAACTCTGCAGTTGTAAACTGGCCTAACTTGGACTAAAACCATGGAATCTCCAAAACTGTGAGCAAACATATATTCCTTCCTCAAAGTCATAGTGGTCAGGTGTTTTGGATTACTGCAGTGAAAATGATGACTGAAACAAGAATTCATCACTGTTTCACAATTATCTGGAAATTATTTTACTTCTTTTTTAATGGTGCTAGGGGTTATATACAGGGTATCTACCTCTGAGCTATATCCCCCCCCCCCGGTCCTATTTTATTTTTATTTTGAAACATGGTCTCACTGAGTTGTGAGGGCCTCGCTAAGTTGCTGAGGCTGGCCCCAAACCTGTGATTCTCCTGCTTAGCCTCCCAAGAACTGGGATTACACATGTGTGCCACTACACTCAGCTGGTATTTTACTTAATACTGTAAATCTAAGGTGATTTTAAGTGCTTAACATAGTATCAGTCTTAGAATAGGAACTCAAAGAATTATTGGGTAAAGGTATTGATGGAAAATAATATTTAAAAATGGATTATAGCTGGGCGTGGTGGCACGCGCTTGTAATCCCAGTACTTGGGAGGCTGAGACCGGAGAATCCAGGTTCGCAGCCACCCTCATCTATTTAGTGAGGCCTCTGCAACTCAGTGAGACCCTGTTCCAAAATAAAGAAGAAAAAATAGGGCTGGGGATATAGCGCGGAGGTAGAATGTCCCTGGGTTCAATCCCCAGTACCACAAAAAATAAATAAATAAATAAAAATGAATCATCAGTTATTAATACATAACTAATATGCAATTCTTGGGCTTCAGGGTTAGTACAACTGACTATTCTATAATGATAAGGGATGATGTTTTTGTAATATCAAATTATCACTAAAAGGAATATTCATGATTTTACTCAAGGCTTTGTGTAATCATTATGCATTGAGCTCTGTTAGCCACTAAATTTCAGGAAAATGTCTTTTATCAAAATTGAGATACTTCTTTTCCTTATACATTGGGAGTTAGGGAGTTGTATGCCTTTTATGTTTATTCCCTTTTTGCCTTGACTAACAGCAATCAAATTAGTTTAAATAGTTGGTTAAATAGTTGTTTCCCCTGTCTGTGTTTGTTTATTTCCTTGTGTGTGTGTGTGTGTGTGTGTGTGTGTGTGTGTGTGTGTATATTACTGGGGAATGAACCCAGGAGCATTCTACCTCTGAGCTACACCCTCAACCCTATTTTATTTTTTATTTTGAAACAAGGTTTCACTAAGTTGCTGAGGTCCTCACAAAGTTGCTGAGGCTGGCCTCAAACCTATTTATCTTCCTGTGTCAGCCTACCAGGAACTGGGATTATAGGAATTTGCCAACATGCCTGGTTATATTTTCATTATTGACTCATAATTGAATTGTTTCTGTTTTTGTAAGTTGATTTTAGCCAATGTGTGTTATAATATTGGGTCTAATTTATTCAGTGCTTACTCAAATTTTCCTTGGGGCCATAGATGGAAACTTAATTATAATATTTGTACTATGTAGGCATTTAGTTTCAGTCATTTTAGTACTGACTTTTCTTACCTGATTTTAATCATGTCTAAAAATCTAGAGAAAAAGTGAGCCCATAATTATAGATACTTGTGAGTAGCATTATGATCATATTTATAAGTCAGACTTCTTTAGAGTCAGAAAATGCTTTGACAACTGAATTAAATTTAGTAGTTGCCTCTTGAGAACTTGAATTAGATTAGGTACTATGAGTAAGTCCTTATGATTCAAAGATGAATATGAAAAGATTCCTACTGTTACCAATAAATAACTGTACCCAGTCCAACCCTGCTATAGTACTAGACATATTGATTCAATACTTTTGAGTTATTTTTGTGTTACATATCCTCCCTCCCTTTGGTATACATGCTGATGCTACTGCCTTCTCTGCTGGAAATGTGCTTTTGTTGACTTTTCTCATATTTAAATGACTTTTTGAAGGCCTAAACATTCAACAATTTATACTAAATAATATAATAGTGGAAGAGCTTAGATTACAAACAGACCTCTGTGCACACGACTTTGCTTCTGCACCTTCTGCACTCAGAGAAAGGGAGTGTCATCCTACACAGATGATTAAACTGGATAATTTCTAGTTTCCCTTCTGAAATAACTGCTAACAGAACTGTCTGAGCCATAAAATATACTAATAATTCTGACCTATACATATATTAAATGAATAAAATTAACTGTTGCAAATACCCCATTTTTGTAGGAAAATATTTACCAGAAATTTGAGTTCCTGTCACAAATATCATTTTCTTTTTGTACTGATTTCCCTTAATAATAATAATAAATTGGATTTTTGGCTTTTCTGCTCTGTATGATGCTTAATTTTTCACATAATAATGTCTGATCTTCTTATGAAGATTTTTGCAAGAATGTTTTTATATTAAAATGAATATTTTAGTGACTCATATGCAATTAAATTCAGGTTTGATTCTTACAGGCACATATAACAAATTATGTTGTGAAATGACTTTCATCCTACTATCAAAACCAAAATTTTCTTTCTTCTCAATTTATGTCTTTTGATCATGATATAATTTATATTCAGTAAAGTCTACCCATCCTGGTGTATAGTGAGTTTTGAGAAATTAATACAGTCATGTAACCACTACCACAATCAAAATACAAATTAGTTATATCAACTCAAAATATCCTTTTGAATTCCCTCACAGAAAGCCCTCTTCAGAGTCACTTGGTATGTGGCTATGTGAACCTGTCTTCTTTCACTATCATGGTTTATTTGAGATTTTTATGTATTTTACCATGTATCTGTAGTTCGCTGCTTTTTTCTGACTAAACAGGATTCCATAATATAGATAAATCCTGTCTGAGCATACAATCCCATGTTTGAGGACCTCTAGGTGGTTTCCATACTAAAATCACTATGAATACGAGCATCAGTTTTCATCTTTGAATAAATAATAGGGTTGAGATTATTGGGTTATGTGGTAAGTGCATGATTCATTTTGTAAAAACCTGTCAATGTTCTTCAAAAATGGCTATAAGATTTTCCCTTCCCAACATCAATATATGAGAAGTTCAGTTGTTCTGCAAGTGTGCCAGTATTTGGAATTATCAAGATATAGAATGACTAGAACACTTATATACTTCTGGTGAAACAGTAAAATTCTGCACATGCTTCTGAAAACAGTTTGGCAGCTCTTTAAAAGTGAAACTCACACACATCATATAACTTATCAAATTCAAATGCTAGAAATGCAAGAAACTTGATAGCATATGCACATTCAAATACATAAATGTTCACAGTAGCTTTGTACCTAATAGCCCAGAACTGGAAAAAAAAAAGCCTACCATCATCAACAAGTGAATGGCAAAACAAATTATAGTACCTCTCTGTAATGGAATATCTGACAATTAAAATGAATGAAATACGTGATACATGTGACAGAATACAACAAAAGCCAGTGAGTGGTATGAGCTACTGACTCATGCAAACACATATAGATCTCAAAATAGCCAAGCTAGCAAAAGCAGTCAGAGGAAGAGGGTGTACACTGTAAAGTTCCACTTATATAAAATTGTACATAATGCAAAGTAATCTAAGATGACAAAAAATAACTATGTGGTTGCCTGTGGATGGTAATTATAGGGGATACGAGTTTTCAAGATAACCCAAGCTCTTAAGGGTAATTTATAATTTCATTGTCTTTACAGTGGTGATAGCTTCATAAAAATGTATCAAATTATACACATTACATAGGAGAAATTTATTCTATTTAATTATACTTCATTAAACTTCCAAAATTAAACCCAGCAAGTATTTAGAAATAATAAACTGATTATATCTGTACATATTTATATCTATATCTTAGATTTTTTTGTAGTACTGGGGGTTGAACCCAGTGGATTCTACCTCTGAGCAAGCAGCCTGCAGGCTCACTCACTGTTGGAGCAAGGTCTAATCTTGAGTGGCCTGACCTCTACTAACTCCTATTTAGGATGGAGTGGATGAATCTAACTGTCCCAGAAATAATTAATGTTTCCTAATATCTGCCTTTAACTGTAACAAGGGCAATATTTTTATCTCTATTTGTCTTACTCCTTTGTCTTATTATCCAAGGAATATAGAATTCAGATTAGCAAGTAGAACAGTATTTTAAGGATCTTTTCGTAATCTTCTCTTATTTCAGAGACAGGAATAATATCTAATTCATCCTTTAGATTTCTTTAGTCAGACAGTCAATATGTCAATAAACATTTGTTCTTATTATCTACATTGCTATACATTTACATTCAATCACCAGCTGTTTTCCACCAACCTTCTTCTCTGTAAATATTCATAGTGGCAACATTAGTAGCATAAATTCTTAAGATAATATGGCTAAGAAGTTATTTTATTAGTAGGTTTTCAAAGGACCACATGTGTTGACAAACTTATAAACTGTTCTCAAAAGTTTAGTTCTGTGGGTAATCCAATGGTTTGCTTTCAAGGGAAGCCCTATTTGATGTTTTACATATATGTTCCTATTGGATCTTCTAGCACCAGCTACAATAGTGCTTAAACTGTTTTTAAGGTTTATCACTGACCCATGTTTGGGTAAACCATACAATGCCATATTGCATCTTCAGATCTTTCCTATCTCTCTTTTGCCGCTACTTCCTAAATTAAAAGAGGAGACCTCACTGTAGCAGTTAGAGATCACACTCCACCTCTGCCTGCTAATAGTTTCTGAATTTCCAAAAGTCTTTATTTCACTTTCGGATGTAACTCATCTCTACAGGCCATCTAGTCTCATCCATTCATGTTAATCAATCTAGATATTGCAATTTCCTCAAATTGGAGAAGTAATATAGTTGCTACAAGGGAACTTAGATTATATTAAATTTGCTTTTATACCAATAATAATAGAAAATTTACCTTAGAACGTCCACAAAAATGGATATATAGATATCTCAGTACATTTGTTCTGTCTTTAGCATTATTGGAGAGAGATTAACAATGAAAATATGTTGAATAGACTTGAAATGATGATAAAAGAAAATCAGAACTCAAAAATTATAAAATTAACTTCAAACGTGAGTGAGGCACAAAAATGTCTAGCAGTTTTGTCCATTTATCACGTGCATAACTTTAAATATTTTAATAATTATTATGGCAGAACATAAATATTTTTATGTTAACAAAGGAATTATATATTCCTTTATGATAATAAAGGAAAAAGGTTTGAGTAAGTTACAGTTGAGAAGTTTAGAATGTCAATAAGAATCCAAGAAATATATTGGCTGAAAAAAATTAAAATATCATGAAGCTATATTAACATGGTCTACATGTAACAAAAGAAAAAAAGCCAAATGCAGTTAGCATTCTATCACTTAGTGTAAACTACTATTTTCCCTATTATTTTATATTCCTGTTGAGTTTGTCTTTTATTGCCAAGGTTCCCATAAAGAAAGAGCAACTGCATAAATTTCAGTGATTTTTCTGAGTGAATGCAGCACTCACAAGCTTCCTAAAGACTGAAAGGGCTGCACATTACTATAAATCTAAGTGCAGGATCCTCTCCCAAGACTTAACCTCTCCTAACAATTGATCTGCTTTAGATGTTGGAATTCAATTATCCAGGAGGCTCGTTCTAGGGAGCACCATTTATTATTTGAGTATTAAATTAGTCCAGAAGTTGGCCTACTAAAATTTGAATTAATCTTGAGAAAGACTTAGAGTTCTTTTAACGGCATAGATAACTTTTCTACATCTTTTTTTTTTTCTAAACCCATCTAAGGCTGACCAGAGCTTCAACAAAATCCTTTTTTTTTCCTGGAGTGAATTCTGTACTTTGACAGGGATTTAATTCATGTAATGAAGCCACAATAAAGGAGTCCCTACTTCTTTTTAAATATACTATTATTGGTGCATTGTAGTCTCACATCATAATGTAATTCAGAATGATAGGGACAGACATGCACACAGCACTTGGTGAGCTTCCTCCCAGCTCCTTCTCACTCTCTCCCCTTCCCCATACATGATAATGAGATTGGCATTGGTAATTTCACATATGTACATGATGTCAATGGAAGTGTTTCCTTCATTAATTCACCACCACCACCACCACCACCACCCTCCCCTAGACCACCTCCCTCTCTCCACTAGGGTTTCTCCTCCTTTATCTAAAGTCCCTTCCATATCCTGGTTACTCCCTAGCTTCCATATCTATACACTTTTTACATATTCACCACAAGGTACTGATTAACACTATTTTTTCACATTTCCTTTACATGCAAATTCTCAGAAAAGACCCCAGTTCACCTGCAGCCCATTCTCACTTCATAACAGATTCCACTCCCAGAGCCATCAGAGCAACTGGAAACCAAGGTCACATTCAGATTATTGACAACCGTGAAGGTGTTTTACCAATATTTATGTTCCTCACAATTGGAGAAGTAACAATCCACAGTGACTTTGTGGAAAGATGTGTGTGGTGTTGGAGAGGAGAGGATGGGAGATAAAGGTGGAGTACAGAATGACAGTGATGAGTAAACTTTTGGTAAATGCATTGGAAAGGCTTCAGACTCTGTTCAATTGCCCTTTTTTATTGTGTGTGTGTGTGTGTGTGTGTGTGTGTGTGTGTAAGTTTTTTTAGTTCTTTATATATTCAAGATATTAGTCCTTTATCAGAGAAGTATCTGGCAAAGGTTTTCTCCCATTCTGTATTCAGAGTCTTGACTATCTCCTTTGCATTGTAGAAGCTTTTTAATCCGATGTCATCTCGTTTATTGATTCTTGGTTTTATTTTCTGGGTTTTGGGTGTCTCATTGAGAAAGTCTCTACCAGTGCCTATATGTTAGAGAATTGGCCCTATGTTTTGTTCTAGTAATTTAAAAGTTTCTGGTCTAATTTCCAAGTCTTTGATACATTTTGAGTTGACTTTGTGCAGAGTGAGACATAGGGGTCTAGTTTCATTTTTCTCCATATGGATATAAGGTTTTCCCAGCACCATTTGTAAAAAGGCTGTCTTTTCTCCAGCACATTTATCAAGAATCAACTGGCTGAAGTTATGTAAATTTGCTCTGTTAACTTTTGATCATTTCAGAAATCTAAGTCACATAGAGTGGCTATAATCTTTCTGCCTTCCTTTTTATTTTCTCTCTCTCTCTCTCTGTGTGTGTGTGTGTGTGTGTGTGTGTGTGTGTGTTACTGGGGATTGAACCCAGGTATGTTCTACCACTGAACTACACACTCATCTTTTTTATTTCTTATTTTGGAAAAGGGTTTCACTAAGTTACCAGGCACTTCCAAATACTGGGATTATAGAAGTGTGCCACCTCACCTAGCCCTACTCTACATTTTAATTGTCAATCATCTTTTTAGATGCTGGGCCCTCCACCCAGTGCCATGAAAGGGCCTGGTGAACTAGCAGAAGCCTGCTCTAAAGTACTGGGCCTCTTCCACGTGGCAGTGATTCAGCATATCAATGGCAAAGATGGTGCTGGCGGACCCCTCGGAGGGAAGTCCCGCAGATAGCCCCACCTAGCCTCAGGAGGGCTATGATAGGGAGTTACCTCCTTCCGTGCTCACAGACAACAGGTGCCTCTTCCTATGATAGGTTACAGGGGGGGCGTGGTGACCCGACCCGTCGTGTGCCATTGGGTCACACCCTACTGCTTGCGAGTTTCCTGTATGGCCTCTACTATAAAAGAGGGATTTGGCTTTCTAATAAACGAGATCGTGCCAAACATACCTCCCGGTCCGAGATATGGTTTTTCGGGCCGTCGACATCTGCTTCCCCGTCAGCATCGTACTACTCCCGGGCCGGCCCCGAGATTTAGAGTTATATAATGAAGGAGGAGAAATAGAGTAAACTCCTTAAATATATTGAGAAAATTCCTTAAATAAGTGTTTTCCTTAAATACTTGACCATCATAATGAAGCTAATACATAATTTTTAAAAGGCTCATATGAATTTTGTCAATTCACACAGAAATATGTTATCCCATCACACACACACACACACACACACACACACACACACACACACACACAGACACACAGAGTTGTTTGGTATTTGGGAGAAAATTGATGCCTAAGAGCCTCTTGTTGCTATTTTGGTATTGCCTGCTGTCCCAGAATTAGTGCCAGCTCAAGTCTACTAGCAAATAATGAAATCTTTTGAGGCAGAAATGCTATTTTTGCTTTGATTTTTCTCATTATGCATATTCACTAATAATTGTGAAATATTTCCAACCGTATTTTGGATCAAATTACCTGAGGGGAAAGCATTTCTGCCAAGAATATTTCTGTATAGGAATCATCACTTAAAAAATACTAACAAAAAACAAAAAATGCTTCCTGGAAATTAGGTCATTATGCTAATTGCCTCAAAAAGCACAGTGTTTTCTCTGAAGATTATTGTGGTTGAACTTCTGAAAAAATAATTTATATCTAATAAATAAATATATCTTAATCTTGATTTTAATATAATAAATGTATACCATTCTATTAAATGAGCCATAGTTTAATGAAACTCCCAACATGCTACAGACTATGTAAACTATGTATTAGTCACAAAAATAAAAGCTATTACTGTGTTCTGTATGTAACTAGATTATGTTATTACATTATTCTAAGCATGATAAGCACTCAAATATTTATTAATCATATTAATGTGTTTGCAAAAGATTTTTGTCATTTCAAGATCTAAACAGAACTCTGTGAGATAGCTTTGACAATATATTCTCATTAAAATACTCTCCAATTGCCAGGCATGGTGACTCATGCTTGTAATCCTAGACTTGGGAGGCTGAGATGGGAGGATTGCAGGTTCAAAGACAGCATCAGCAATTTAGCAAGGTTCTCAACAATTTAGGGAGACCCTGCTTCCAAATGAAAACTAAAATCAGTCTGGGCCCTTGAGTTCAATCCCCAGCATCACAGAAAAATAAGTAAATAAAATAAACTCGCCGGGCGTGGTGGCACATGCTTGTAATCCCAGTATTTTGGGAGGCGGAGACCGGAGGATCCGGGTTCGCGGCCAGCCTCAGCTCTCTCTCTCTCTCTCTCTCTCTCTGTCTCTCTATCTCTCTACTTAGTGAGGCCCTCCACAACTTCGTGAGACACGGTTTCAAAATAAAGTATAAAAAATAGGGCCGGGGGCGTAGCACGGAGGTAACACCCCTGCGTTCACTCCCCGGTACCGCAAAAAAAATAAAATAAAATAAACTCTCTAGTTTTTTACTGTGTGTGTGTGTATAATATATACACATATGTTTGTGTATGTAGTGTGTGTGTGTGTGTGTGTGTGAAAGACAGAGAGAGAGAGACAGAGAGAGAGAGAAAGAGAGAGAGATACTGGGGATTGAACCCTGGGGCATTCTACCTCTGAGCTATATCCCCAGCCATTTTATTTATTTATTTATTTATTTATTTATTTATTGCAACAAGGTGTCACTAAGTGACTGAGAGTCTTGCTAAGTTGATGAGGCTGGCCTCAAACCTGTGATTCTCCTGTCTCAGCCTTCCAAGTATTGGGATTACAGGCATGTGCCACCATACCCTGCTATCTGCATATTTTTAATGCTATGAGAATCTATTAAATTATATTTGGTTTCTACTTAACTTTCCATTCCCATACATTTTGCACTTGTTCAGGTAGAATGCAGAGGTCTGATCAACCACAAGATCCCTTTACTCTTCCCCATTGTATTACGGTTGTCTTAAGTATTGTATAGAAATATAAACTGTAGATTTAAATACTCAAGCATATTTCAAAGATCCCAGCAGAACAACTTTAGTTGTTTTTTCTTCACTACTAATTCCTACATTTCTGAAGCCATTTCCATTTCATATACAAAACTTTAGCAACTAAAGTAGGGTCTGTTGACCAAAAAAAGAAAAAAGAAAAAAGAAATCCCTGTTTTCTTTCTCCTGAGAATGTCTTTATTTCATTTTATTCATAGAATTTATTTATTTATTTATTTATTTATTTATTTATTTATTATGTGGTGCTGAGGGATGTACCTAAGGACATACTACCTCTGAGCTATACCCCCAGCCCTATTTTAATTTTTTATTTTGAAACAGTGTCTTACTAAGTTTCTAAGAGCCTTGCTAAATTGTTGAGGTTGGCTTTAAACCTACAATCCTTCTGTCTCAGCCTCCCAAGTACTGGATTGCAGGTATGTGCCACCATGCCTGGTTTAGAATTTTTAACTGTATATAAAAGTCTAGGTTGAAGCTGGGTGTGGTGGTACGGCTGAGGAAGGAGGATGTTAGGTTTGAGGACAGCCTCAGCAAGTAGTGAGACTCTCATCAACCTACCGAGACTCTGTTTCAAAATAAAAATAAAAAATAGGGCTGGAAATATACCTTGGAGGTAGAATACCCCTGGATTGAATCACCAGTACCACAAATAAATAAATAAAAGTCTAGATTGAAAATGTTGTTCTTGAGCATTTAGCCAATATTACATGACTTCCTTCTTGATCTCCACAGTTCTAATAGGAAATTCAGTTTTCCCTTATAACAGGTTTCTCAGTTTTTCAATTTTGACATTTTGGACCAGATAATTCGTTATTGTTTTCAAGGATTTTCTTTGTCTTAAATATTCAGTGGTTTGATAATGATATATTTGGTCAAGGGTTTCTGTTGGTACCCTCATTGGGTAAAGCTGAATACCTAATTCTATAGATTTACCTTTCAGCATGCTATTGACCATTGTTTCTTTATTTCTCAGCTCTGCAGTTCCCCCTTTTTTTTGGCACTGTGATGACATATTTTCCTCCTTGTCCTTGAGATCTTGTTCATTTTTTTTCTTTTGTTTTTTTGGTACTGGGGATTGAACCCAGGAGCATTCTATCTCTGAACTACACCTCCTGTCCTTTTGAGTTCTTATTTTGAAACAGTGTCTTGCTAAGTCGCTAGGCCTTCACTATGTTGCTGAGACTGGCCGTGAGCCTGTGATCCTCCTGTCTCACCCTCCCAAGTACTGGAATTACAGGTGTATACCAGCACACCACACTGTTCATTTTGTTTTGAATGATGTTTTCCTCTGCTTTGTTCAGATTGTATAGATTCTCTTGATTGTCAAATATACTGATCCTTCCCTCTGCTATTATGATTCTACTCCTGAAGAGATCTTCTGAGATTGTGTATGTTACTGTATTTTTTCAGTTCTAAAATGTTCATTTGCTTATCCTTTATATGTCATCTATTTTACTAACTGGTTTTAATCTTTTTTTGCAATGTAAGAGTGCATCTTCTTTGAATAATTGCTGCTTTGAAGTTTCCCTCCCCCCCACAGAGATTTCTAAAGCCTGTGTCAACTCAGTGTCCATTATTTTTTCCTATATGACTTGAGAGATTTTCATTGTTCTTTCTCTGCAGAGCAGTTTTTTATTCTAGCCTGGACATTTTGAATATTATTTTGGGGGGACGAGAGTTAATCAAATCATATGGAAAATATTTATATTTTGAATCTGATAAAAGTCAAAAGTTCTAACATATCTTCTATGTGTTCCTAATACTTGTCCCCTAGGTATGCAGCTCAGTGACTTTGGTAGTTTGAATAATGGTCCTCAAACATATTCATTCCTGTGCTAAGTTCCAAACCCTGTGACATTACCTCATCTGGCCAAAGGAACTTTGCTAATGTGATGAAGCTAAGGATCCTGAGAAGGAAGATTATTCTTGGCCCCATTTCAAAATAAAAAAGAAAAAGGGCTAGAGGTGTAGCTCAGAGTTAGAATGCCCCAGGGTTCCATCACAGAATGAAAAGAAAGAAAGAAAGAAAGAAAGAAAGAAAGAAAGAAAGAAAGAAGAAAGAAAGAAAAAAGAAAGAAAGAAAGAAAGGAAGAAGAAAGAAAGAAGAAAGAAAGAAAGAAAGAAAGAAAGAAAGAAAGAAAGAAAAAGAAAGAAAAGAAAGAAAGGAAGGAAGGAAGGAAGGAAGAAAGAAAGAAAGAAAGAAAGAAAGAAAGAAAGAGAAAGAAAGAAAGAAAAGAAGAAGAAAAGCAAGGAAGGAAGGAAGGAAGGAAGGAAGGGATGAATCTGGACTAAATAAATGGGGACATAAATTAGTATCATCAAAGATAAATTGAGAAATAACAGTTCATATACATGCATGAAAACATTCTCTATACCCATTATTAATATGTCAAATATTACAGTTGAATATTTTTTAAAAATTTTGATATATGAACTATAGCTAAGTTATTATATGAACTAATGTGCAACTTTCCTACCATTGATTTATTAATTAATGCATTTATTCAGGAAATGTTTTGAATATTTGCTTATGTTCTCAATTAAAGATATAACCTGTCCTAAGGGAGCCAAAAAGCAGACTGACTATGTCATGAGAAATCATACAAATACAAACTTTCCAGCAGGGTCTTAAATGAGGAGTTAGAATTTTGTAAGAAGTATGGTGAAAGAAAAGATAAAAAACAGCCAGGCATGGTGGCACACGCTTGTAATCCCAGTACTTGGGAGGCTGAGACAGGAGGATAACAGGTTCTCAGCCAGCCTCAGCTACTTAGTGAGGCCCTCCGCAATTTAGTGAGACCCCCGTTTTTTCAAAATAAAGAATAAAGTTTTCTCCTCTGTCTGGTTAAACTTTAGCTGAGCAAAGAAGGCGACCTAACTGAGGGAGACTGGAGAGGGGAAGAGGGAAATACACTAATGCACATGATGTGTACACACAAACTTATCAGAGTCAATCACTATGCTGAGCACGGAAAGGAGGGAAGGGGGAGGGAATAGGGTGGGATTTGAAGGAGGGCTAAATGAACAATGTGTGCATGGGTGCTTCTGATACCCTGACACTTATCAAAATGTATAACTACAATTCACCAATAAATGTAATAAATAAAAAAATGGGGAAAAAAGAACTAAAGAATGGCAAAAAAATAAAGAATAAAAAATAGGGCTGGGGTGTAGCTCAGAGGTAGAATGCCTCTGATTTCAATCCCTAGTACCACAATAAATAAATAAATAAATATAAAATAAATTCAAACTTCTAAAACAGTACATCTTCTGGAAATTAGACAATAGATTTTGAAATTGCTAGAGGAGGTCATAGGTCCAACACTCCAACATATAGACAAAGATAGAAACTTCCTCAATAAGACCCTCAAAGCTCAGGAAATTAAAAGAAGAATTAATAAATGGTATGGCAATAAACTAAAAAGTTTCTGTTCATCAAAGGAAACCATCAAGAATCTAAAGAGAGAACCTACATAATGGGAGAAGATCTTTGCCAGCTATTCCTCTGATAGAGGACAAATAACTAGAATATACAAAGAACTTAAAAGCACTTCAAGTAGTCCAATAAAGAAATGGGTAATTGAACTAAATAGACACTTTACAAAAGAATACAAATGGCCAATAAATGCATGAAAAAATGTTCAATATCATTAGCAATCAGGGAGATGCAAATCAAAACAAATTGAGATTCCATCTAGCCCTAAGTAGAAGGGAAATCATCAAGAATACAAACAAGAATAAATGCTGGTGAGGATGTAGGGAAATAGGAATGCTTCTACACTGTTGGTAGGATTGCAATTAGTGCAGCCGCTATGGAGATCAGTGTGCAGATTTCTCAGAAAACTGGAAATGCAGCCACCATTTGATCCAGCTATATCACTCCTGGGTATCTTTCCAAAAGGACTGAAATCAGAATATTACAGTGATACATGCATATACATGTTTATAGCAGCACAATTCACAATAGCCAGATCATGGAACCGACCTAGGTATCCATCAACAATTGAATGGATTACAAAATCATGAGATATACATGAAATTCTACTCACCAATAAAGAAGAACAAAATTATGTCACTTAAAGGAAAATGGATGAACCTGGAGGAGATTCTGTTAAGTAAGATTAGCCAGTCACAGAAGTGAAGGGTCATATGTTTTCTTTCATATGTGGAAGCTAAGGAGTAATTGGGATACCAGAGGGACTTTAGATAATGGAGGAGAAACTGTAGTGGAGTGATGGAGAAAGGGAGGTTGTCTAGGGGAGGATGTGGGGAGATAATTAATGAAGGAAACACTTCCATTGATGTCATGCGTATATGTGAGAATGGGAATGCCAATCATGTATGTGGAACAGAAGGGAGTTGGGAGGGAGCCAGGGGGAAGCTCACCAAGTGCTGTGTGCATGTATGTCACTATCACTATGAACTACATTATGTGAGACTACAATGCATCAATAAGAGTATGTAAAAAAGAAAAAATCACCAATAAATATGATCCTTAGAAATAAAAAATAAACATTTCTCAACATCATTTTGACAAAATACTGACTTGAAAATGTGTGGAGAGAAACAATAGGAATACTGTAGTTATAACAAATTGGATGAGGTACATATTTTCCCCCAGCAATGAAAAGACACATTCTGGTTAGTAAGTTTTAATTTTAGCAAAGAAAAACTGGTAATGTCTTTTCAAAAAGCCCTGCATAGACTGTGTGCAAACCCAAGTTTCCAAACACATGAATGTTTTTTCTTCCTCAACCACAAGAACAAGCTTCTCAAGTAAAAACAAATAAGACAAGAGACAGAGAGCAGAGGAAGTCAGGAGCACTCGGAAAAGAAGTAAAAATTTGAATTACAGTGGACTTAGGGAAATTTCAGGTATGTTTGAAACATAAATCATGAATCACAAAAGAGTGTTAGAATACTGTTTGTATTGATGCTACTGTAATCCCTAAATTGATTATCCACCACAAAAGTTTAGCCCTAAACTAGATAGATATTTGTCATTACATCGATCAGAGGAAAGAAAAATTGCCTTGTTTCTGTTAATTCATGCTGGGAAGATAATAAATTCAATATGTCATGTGTGATAGTCATGCACTTTCATCTTTTCACTTTCAAAGTATAGCATACTAAATGTTTGCTGGAAATAATACTACTACAAGGAAATTTGATTATTCCATAATATATTTTAACACAGAGCCTAAATTTATTCAAAAATTTTTGAAGTGATAAAATCAGAGTAATACATCTCAAGAAATTGTTCTTGGTTTCTTACAGATTGTATTATTGTACCATTTATATGCTCCAGGTTTTTTTTTTTTTTTTTGCAGTACCAGGGATTGAACCCAGGGTCATTCTACCTCCGAGCTACACCCCCAGCCCTATTTTTATTCTTTATTTTGAAACAGAGTCCCACTAAGTTGCGGAGGGCCTCACTAAGTAGCTGAGGCTGCCGCGAACCCGGATCCTCCGGTCTCAGCTTCCCAAGTAGTGGGATTACAAGCGTGTTCCACCATGCCTGGCTATATGCTCCAGTTTCTTACAGTTCAGTGGTGTCTATAGAGTACAGAAAAAAAACAGATAACCTAAATCTTCTCAAGCTTTCTGTTTCACACACTCCATAAAAATGTTTAATAATATTAGTATACGTGTTTATATTCTAAGCATCGATTAAATGTTCTGCATGTAAGAGACACCCATGTCACATAACAATTATTTCATAAAGCAAGCAAAAATATTTCCATTTTCTCTTATTCTTTATTTGTCTTTATTTTAAATGTGCTTTGATTGGTGCATTATAGTCTCATATCATAATGAAAATCATATTGACAGTGACATTACATGCACACAGCACTTGGTGCCCACCCCATCTCCCCAGCCCCCCCAACACAGAGTACTGAGATTGACATTGGTATTTTCTCATATGTACACATGGTCGATGGTAGTAATTCCATTAATGAACCTCACTCTTCCCTTTTCCCCTTCCCTTAGACCACCTCCCTGGCTTCACTGTGGCTTCTCCACCATTGTCTGGAGTCCCTCTGGTATGCCAGCTACTCCCTAGCTTGCACATATTAGAGTAAACATATGACCCTTCATTTCTGTGATTGGCTGAGCTCACTTAACGTAATTTTCTCCAGGTCCTTCCATTTTCTTGCAAATGACATAATTTTGTTCTTCTTTATTGCTCAATAGAATTCTATGGTGTGCATTTCCCATAGTTTTGTAATCCATTCATCAGTTGATGGACACCTACGATGGTTCCATAATTTGGCTATTGTGAATTGTGCTGCTATGAACATGGGTATGCACATATTACTGTAGTTCTCTGGTTTCAGTCCCTTTGGAATGACACCCAGGAGTGGTATAGCAGGACCATATGTTGAATCCATTCCCAGTTTTCTAAGGGATCTCCACACTGATCTCCATAGCGGTTGAACTAGTTTGCATTCCCACCAACAGTGCAGAAGAGTTCCTATTTCCCACCAACTTTTATTGTTGTTTGACTTCTTGATGATTGCCATTCTGATTGGGGTTAGATGGAATCTCAAGTTTTGATTTGCATCTCCCTGATTGCTAACGATGTTGAACATTTTTTCATGTGTCTATTGGCCATTTGTATCTCTTCTTTTGTAAAATGTCTATTCAATTCGGTTGCCCATTTCTTGATTGGGTTATGTGTTTTTTTAGTGCAAAGACTTTTAAGTTCTTTGTATATTCTAGATATTAGTCCTCTGTCAGAGGGCTAGCTGACAAAGGATCTTCTCCCATTCAGTAGGCTTTCTCTTTAGACTCTTGATGGTTTCCTTTGATGTGCAGAAACTTTTTAGTTTAATGCCATCCCACTTATTAATTCTTGTTTTAATTTCCTGGACTTTGGGGATCTTGTTGAAGAAGCTTCTACCTGTGCCTATATGTTGGAGTATTGAATCTATGCCCTCCTTTAGTAATTTCACAGTCTTTCATCTAACTTCCAGGTCTTTGTTCCATCTCGAGTTGACTTTTGTGCAGGGTGAGAGATAAGGATTTAGTTCCATTTTCTACAAGTGGATAACCAGTTTTCCCAACACCATTTGTTGAAAAGGCTGTCTTTTCTCCAACTTATGTGTCTAGCACCATTGTCACAAATCAATCTGCTATAAGTTTGTGGAATTGTTTCTGTATCTTCTATTCTGTTCCATTAGTCTATGTGTCTTTTTTGTCAATACCATGCTGTTTTTATTACTATAGCTCTGTAGTATAATTTGAAGTCAGGGATTGTGATGCCTCCTGCATGGTTTTTATTGCTGAGAATTGCTTTGGCTATTCTGGGTCTTTTGTTTCTCCATATGAAATTAATGACTGATTTTTCTAAATCTGTGAAGGATGATATTGGTATCTTGATAGGGATTGCATCGACTCTGTAGGTCACTTTTTGTAGACTGGCCATTTTGACAATATTTATTCTGCCTATCCAAGAGCAGAGGAGATCTTCCCATCTTCTAAGATCTTCTTCAATTTTTTTCTTTAGTGTTTTATAATTTTCATTGTAGAGGTCTTTTACCTCTTTGGTTAAGTTTATTCCTAGGTATTTTATTGGTTTTGAGGTTACTGTGAATGGAATTGTTTTCTGGATTTCTTTTTTAGTGGATTCATGGTTGGCATATAGGAAAACTATCGATTTTTTTAGGTTGATTTTGCATCCTGCTACTTTGCCAAATTTGTTAATCAGCTCTAGTAGTCTTTTCACTGAATATTTTGGGTCTTCTAGATATAGTATCATGTCATCTACAAATAGAGATCATTTTAATTCTTCTTTTCCTATTTGAATTCCTTTGATATCCTTCTCTTGTCTTATTGCTCTGGCAAGAGTCTTGAGGACTATATTGAAGAGGAGTGGTGATAGTGGGCATCCTTGTCTTGTTCCTGATTTTAAAGGGAATTCCTGGAGTTTTTCCCCATTCAGTATGATGTTGGCTTTGAGTTTATTATATATTGCCTTAATGATGTTGAGGTACATTCCTTCTATTCTGATTTTCTGTAGAGTTTTTAACATGAATGGGTGTTGGATTTTGTCAAATGCTTTTTCAGCATCTATTGAGATGATCATGTGATTTTTGTTCTTAGTTCTATTTATGTGGTGAATAACATGTATTGATTTGTGTATGTTGAACCAGCCTTGCTTTCCTGGGATGAAACCAACTTGGTCATGCTATACATGCGATTTTGAATGCACATGGCTAATATTTTGTTTAGAATTTTTGCATCTATGTTCATCAATGATATTGGTCTGTAATTTCCTTTTCTTGAGGCATCTTTATTTGGCTTTGGTATTAATGTGATGCTGGACTTATAGAATGAATTTGAAAGAATTCCATCTTTTTGATTTCACAGAATAACTTAAGTATTGGATTTATTTCTTCTGTAAAGGTTTTGTAGAATTCAGCTGGAAACCTATCTGGACCTGGGCTTTTCTCTGATGGCAGACATTTTATTGCTTGCTATTGGTGGATTCAGGTTATCTATATCCTCTTGGTTTAATTTAGGTAGGTTGTATGTGTCTAGAAAACTGTTGATTTCTTCCATATTTTACAGTTTATTGGAATATAAGTTTTCAAAATAGTTTCTGATGATCCTCTGAATTTCTCCACTATCTGTGGTGATGTCTCCTTTTTCATTTCTGATTTTAGTAATTTGGGTTGATTCTCTCTTTCTTTTGGTTAGGTTAGCTAGTGGTTTGTCAATCTTGTTAATCATTTCAAAGAACCAGCTTCTTGCTTGATCCTTTGTATTTTTTTATTCTCTATTTCATTGATTTCTGCTCTGATTTTAATTATTTCCTGCTTTTTACTGGATTTGGGCTTCAACTGTTTCTGTTTTTCTATTTTTCTATGTCCTTGAGGTGTGTCATTAGGTTGTTTATATGGTGACTTTCTGTTTTTCTAATGTGGGCACTCAGTGCTATAAATTTTCCCATAACACCATCTTCAAATTGTCCCATATATTTTGGTACATCATGTTTCTATTTTCATTTAATTCCAGGAAATTTTTATTTCTCCCCTTATTTCTTTTCTGATCCAGTCCTCATTCAAGAGTGTATCATTCAGTCTCCATGTATTTATGTGATTACTTTTGATCTTCCTGTTGTTAATTTCTACTTTTATTCTGCTGTGGTCTGAGAGGATGCAGGGAATTATAGTACATCTTTTGAATTTGCTCGTGCTTGCTTTGTGGCCCAGGATGTGGTCTATTTTGGAGGTTCCATGAACAGCTGAGAATGTATATTTAGCTGCTGCTGGTTGAAATATTCTGTATATGTCCATTTGGTTTACAGTTTTCTTTAGGTCTGAAGAGACTTTACTCATCTTTTGTCTGGAAGATCAATCTAGTGGTGTGAGTGGTATGTTGAAGTCTCCCAACATTATTGTGTTTGGGTCTATTTGAAATCTGATGTCCCAAAGACTTTGTTTTATGAACGTGGGTGCACCCACATTTGGTGCATAAATGTTTACTATCATTATATCTTCTTGTAGGGTTGTTCTTTTTATTAGTAAGAAGTGGCCTACTGTGTCTCTTCTGATGTGTTTTAGCTTAAAGTCTGTTTTGTTGGATATAAGCATTGCCACCCTTGCTTGTTTTCAGCCTCCATTTGCATGGTATATCTTTTTCCATCCTTTCTTCTTTAGCATATGGATATCTTTGGCGAGAAGGTGAGTTTCTTGTAAGCAGCACAGAGTTGGGTTATGTTTTTAATCCACATTGCCAGTCTATGTCTTTTAATTGGGGAAGTTAAGACCTTTGACATTCAGTGTTATTATTGAAATATGAATTGTTTCCTGTCATTTTGAGTTCTATTTTTTCTTTGATGTAGTGTCATATCTCCTTGCTTAATTACCCACCTGGTGGAGTTCACCTCTTTTCTGGTTCTGAAATTTGCTTGTTTTTTCTTCTTTGTGTTTTATTTCTTTTAGGATTTCTCTAGTGCTAGCTTGGTCATCATGAATTCTTTGTTTTTGCTTGTTTTGGAACATTTTTATTTCTCCATCAATTTTAAATGATATCTTTGCTGGATAGATGAGTCTTGGTTGGAAGTTGTTTTCTTCCAGGGTCTGGAGTACTTCATACCAATCCTTCCTGGCATTCATGACTTTGGTTGAGAAATCTGGAGTGATTTTTATTGTTTTGCCCCTGTATGTCATCCATTCCGTATGCTTTCTTTGAGGCCTTTCATCATTTTGAAGGTCAGAATTCAGAATTCTCCATCTTGCATATCCTGCAAATCAGTATCAGTAATCTCCCTTGTTGCATTGTGGGAATTTGTTCTTGCTGGTCTTAAGATTCTTTCCATGGCCTCTATGTTAGTCATTTTGATTATTACGTGGCATGGGGAGTTCCTTCTTTGGTCTTAATGGTGTTCTGTATGTCTCTTGTATGTAAATATCCAAGTCTTTTTCTATGTTTGGAAATTCTCTGCAATTATTTCTCTGATACCCTTGGTCTGTGCTTCTAAACCTTCTTCAATGCCTTTTAACCTTAAATTAGGATGTTTCATATTGTTCTGTATTTCTTGGATGGTTAGTGTGTGTTGCTGTAATCTTTTCTGTATATCATTGACTGTTTTCAGTTTTGAATGAACCATATTCCAGGAGTCATACCCTGTTTTCCATGTGGTCGAGTCTACCAGAGTTGATTTCTATTGTGCTCTTTGATTCATTTATTGACTCCTTCATTTCGTTCAAATTCGCTTTCTGATTCTTTCTTAGGGCCTCAATTTCCTCCTTCATCTTCCGTATGCTTTCTTTGAGGCCTTTCATCATTTTGAAGGTCAGAATTCAGAATTCTCCATCTTGCATATCCTGCAAATCAGTATCAGTAATCTCCCTTGTTGCATTGTGGGAATTTATTGTTTCCTCACTGTTCCTCATTCTTGTATTTTCAGTGTTCTCAATTTTGTGCTTCTGTTGTCTTGTCATCTCTTCCTCTTTGTGTGTAAGACCTGTCTATTTGTTATCATTATACAATAAGGTCTATGCTGGGGGTGTATATATTTCCCTCTACCAATCTGACTCATATAATCACTCTCTTGAGTTTGTCCCCCAGAGCCTCTTTAACTAGATATAGTTCTTAGTGCAGGCAAAGAGGAGTCTGATTTTCTGCTAGTCGCTGTGCTTTCCAGGCCCAAATCCACTGGGCTAGAGACTATGATGTTCTGTTCAGAGCCTGCAGCCTGCTGGTTGGGAATTAATGCCCCACAGCCACTGCTTCTGCTCTGCTGATTGTGAGTCCTTGATACTGAAGAGCACTGAGCTCTGGCTTCTGTGGCTGGTGGACTTAGGTTCAGAAAAGCTGGCGATTGCTATGTTCTGAGCTTGTGGCTCGGCTTGCTGTGCTTTGATGGCTCCTGGTACACCGCCCCTGATCTACTTACTGACATTATGCGAGATACTGTCAGTCACTGGCATTCATGCATGCCATGAAGGTAGTATGGGATCTAAAATGTTGCTCAGTTCGGAGCCCCCAAGATGAATTAGAGACAGGCTCATCTAGGGGTCCTTACTCTGTCGCCATCTTCTCTCTTATTCTTTAGATTTTTATTATCATGAAGTCATTAAAGTATTTCTCTTATATAAATTGCATGCATACATTTTCCTTATGATTAGTGTACTCTTTAATTAGAGTTAAGTGGAAGAATTGTATCACTATTCAATATCAAAATTTTTCTCTTTCATATCAAATTTAATTTGGCTTAAGTAATCAACCTTTGCATTGATTGTGCTTAGCTTAGGTTCTTAGACTTTATTTAATGAACCATAGACCTAATTTTCTTTTCATTAAGGCGTTGCTCTCTCGGTTATGAAGCTTACAGTTGCCAAAAGTCACAATGTTCTCATCAGATTTTTTTCAATATTTCCCACAAATTTATTTAGGCATATATTACTACATACAGAATCCCTTTTATTCAATTCTCCTATTAATAATCTTAGTATGTATTGATTGATTAGTCTGTGTGGGGGGGGACTGGGGATGACAGGGCATTGCACATGCTAGGCAAGTGCTCTACCACTGAGCTGCACCCCCAGTCCCTGAGGTGTCTTAAATGAATATCTAATATGAATATAGAATATTTCATAGTTATTCCTTCCCTTCAAAATAACTGAATTTCAAATAAAATTTTTACATTGAAAATTTTGGTCTTGGATTAATGTCTTAATAATTACATGGAAACATTCAAATATTGAGTTTGAAAGCAGGTTTGGTCTTAATATAATATTGAAAGAGCCATAATTATATATTAAATATACACATTAAATTATGTAGTATTTTCATACATATTAACACATTTGATCTTCAAAAATGACTTTATGACATGAAGAACAACTTTTGTATTATTGTTGTGACCTATAAAAGGCAAATCAATTTGTCAGTGGGCCAGATCTGTGCTCAGAACTCAGCTATATCTGTAGATTGTAAGAAGTCCTCCAAATGGTATAAGAACAGGCATACTAGGGGAATGCACAGGCCAGGCTTTCTAACCAGTCTGCAGGCAGATAGTAGATGAGTGGCTTCCCAGAAAAGGAATTTCACACATGAATACAATTTAAATAGGAGAAAAGAAAATAAAAGGTCATTTCTGGTCAAGTGCGCTGCATATGTGAAACCACAGAACTCAGAAAGAATGTGATATTCAATAACTGCTAAAACTTAAGGCATAGAAAGTAGTACTTTATTATTGTAGTTAAAATGCAACAGAAAGAGATTAGAATAATCAAAGATACACACATGTTTTATCATATGTATATGATATAGATATATAGATATATATATACACACATATATAGCATGTCCCTATGGTGAAGGTTTTGCATAAAATGTTCCTATTCAATAGGCATCTGGCCATATTCTATGTTTCACAGTCTTAAATCCTATCAAAACTTGAATGCAGTAAACAGTATATCTAAACAAAGCAATTTATAGCACTGATAACCTTTTGAGTTGTTGAATCTAGACTTTATGAATGTCTGGGAAATTAATATGTCTTGTGTCCTTTTAATAAAATATTTAGTTAGTAATTTTGATTGTACATATTTGCAGCATAATTCTAAATATATTGGCCATAGACAAAAACTCTGAGTCTGAAAATAAGGAGTAGAATAAAAGGATATGAATATTCATACAATAAAAAACTATTATGGGATCAAGGTTAAAAAATGTGATATATTTAATGTCAATAGGAACATTGTCTAGCATTTAATAGTACTGAAAAACTGGAAATAGAATTTGCATACTGATCTATTCATGAAATCTTGACAGCTAATTAAAATGTGATTGAATCATATTATAAATAGGCTTGCATTGGTACTATAATATTCATGAGTAGGTCCATTAATAAAAGAAATCAATTTTAAATTTTAATAGTTAATCCTTAGTCTTTATTAATTTTGATTAATTAATTATTATAATTACTCGATGGACTTGAAAGAAGACTCCCACATATTTTATTCAAGAATTAAGCTATCTGACTTTTAGTTGTCTAATTATTTTTCTGAAGCTCACACAAAATTAAAATATTCTAAGAGGCAGCTGACATTTACTATGTGCCTACTAAATTATTTCTTTGCTATCTTAAATTAATTAATTTCAAACTGACTATAAGGGATTTTTCTAATCTCCAAAGGAGGAAATCCAGATTTAGGGAAAGTAAGTTTAAGTCATTCAATACCAAACAATAGAGCCTGTTTTTCACATGACTCTGACTCAAAGATAATGTTCTTTCAGATATTCTGTAGAGAATTGCATTGATAGAAATGAATATCTGTGTCCTTAAAAGGAATTATACTTTTAAATTATGAATTCTTAACTTAGTTTCAAATGATTATCTTCACACTGCCTCATTTGTGACACAGAGTTGAACTCTTTCCTTCTGCTGAAAGTGGAACACACTACCTGTCTCATAGCAAGTCAGATAATATCCCTTGAGGTCTGAGAATAATTGATACGACTACTTATTTTATTTTATTTATTTATTTATTTTTGCGGTACCGGGGATTGAACGCAGGGGTGTTCTACCTCCGCGCTACACCCCCAGCCCTATTTTTTATACTTTATTTT
>PVJS01019903.1:20600-33395 GCA_004027185.1 Glis glis | reverse complement strand
AGTGCGGACCGGGCGCGGGCTCCGAGTGCCGAGTGGCCGCCCGGGATGGCTCCGGGCGCCGTGCCCCCGGGCGCACGCTGCGCTCGTGGCCTTGGCCGGGGTGACAGCGGCCGGTTGGCTGTCACGGCGGCCCTCGGTTGGCCCTTTCCTGCTTTATAGCGTGCAAACCTCGCCGCGCTGGGGCCAAGGGACAAGTTGGAGCTGTTGATCAGTTGCGCAATTGTTATTTTCCCCAGGGCGGCTTTTGTCTTTGGATTTAGCGTTTTAGAATTACAATTCCAAAATGTGTAAGGCAAGATACTCTGTTCTGTGCTGTCAAGGGTAAGAGTTGCGAGTGTAGATTAGAATTTCTGTTGCTTTTAGGCTGTTACTAACTTTTTTTTTTTTTGCTTTCAGCTATAATTTCTCCCGTGGGTTCTTTATATATTTTTCCTTTTCTGTTGGAGAATTTGCTTTCTCAATTTATCGTGTTCCCCCTCCTTTGTAAGGACAGTGTGGGACACTTCGCTAATGTTTTGTAAATTGTTAAAAAGTGAAAACAGGTTTCTGTTCATACTCTGTGGGAACTTTTAAAGAAGTGGATATTTTATTGTCTTTTTTGTAATTGGGTTTTTAGGGGAAAGTATTCAGGAAGATGTGTAATTTGATAGGACAGTAAATAGGTTTTTTTTTTTTTTTTTTGGTACTGGGGATTAAACCCAGGGACATTCTACCTCCAAGCTACACCCCTAGCCCTTTTTAATTTGAAAAGGTCTTGGTGAGTTGTTGAGGCTGGCCTTGAACCTGCCCGTTGCCCTATCTCAGCCTCCCAAGTACTGGGATAGGCGTGCCGCTTGTTCACACTCATTGATCCCAAAGATCTAATGTAAAGTTTTAAGCTACTGACAGTGAAGTAATTGTACCTTTTTTTCTTTTAAAGTTGTCTTTGAACTTTTCTCCAGAAATGATTTGAATTGTACTCTCCTGGTTCTCATTAGTATGAAGAAGTAAATTGTACTTTCTGATTTTCTGCTCTTCATTAATAATCTACTGGAATACTTGTTTAACCAAAGGATATATGATGCAAATGAGCCTTGTTTTTTAAGTTTTTTTCTTTACTATGTAACATAGCATTACATATCAAAAATGTATAAAACATATGTACTGTTTTCTCTTAAATGTGAAAAATTTCAGTTATGTTCGATTTAAATAACTGGTTTTCTACTTTTGTAATCAGACATCAACTTGCATATTTGAAAATTATGAAAAATTCAACTTCATGTATAACTATGATTTGTATTAAAATCATTGTGGTCCAGAAAGTTTTTTTTTTTTTTTTTTTTGGTACTGGGGATTAAACCTAGGGGGATTCTAGCTCTGAGCTATACTCCCAGGCCTATTTTATTTTTCATTTTGAAGCCAATCCAGCCCTATTTTATTTTTCATTTTGAAGCCAGGTCTCACTAAGTTGTTGAGGATCTTGCTTAAATTGCTGAGGCTGACCTACATGATCCTCCTGGCTCAGCCTCCCATGTACTGGGATTACAGTCATTTGCCACTTTGCCTGGTCAGGAAGATTTGAAGAGTAAAAGATTTGAACAATAGTCCAGAGAAACTCCAGGTATAAAGTGGTACTAGAATACAGGTTTTTTTTTACGCTGTGGAGAGGATGTATTGATAAACAAGAACAGTAAAAAGAGCCTACAATTCTATTTGTCCCCTAGGTAGAAAGAACCATCCATTACCTTTCAAGAGTATCTTGGAGATAAAGTATTTTTGTAGATAAGGATGAAGTTGATCTTGGGCTAGACCAAAGTCAAACACAAAGAAAAATAGGACAAGCCTCTCTTCTCCTGAATGAATGTGAGACAAAGAACTACTGACTTTTTAGATATGGGGAAAATCTCTTGGGACACTGTGGAAGCAGCATGTAGGAGAAAAAACGTACACTGTATATCAATCTCTCTACATTTAAAATAACTTGGGCCATTTTGAAATCTCTCTTACTAACTTGGGTCCTTAAAAACAATGCTGGGGAGCCGGGTGTGGTGGTGCATGCTTGTAATCCCAGTACTTGGGAGGATCCGGGTTCTCGGCCAGCCTCAGCTACTTAGTGAGGCCCTCCGCAACTTCGTGAGATCCGGTTTCAAAATAAAGGATAAAAAACAGGGCCCTCGGTGTAGCTCGGAGGTAGAACGCCCCTGGGTTCAATTTCTGGTACCTCACACACACAAAAAATACAATGCTGGGGAACCACCACGACCAATAAAAACCCCCATCTGTCTTTAGGATTACCAGGAAGAGTTGAAAGCCAAATACATATTTTTTCTTAATATTTATATATTTGTTTATTTATTTTGTGGCACTGGGAATTGAACCCAGGGGCACTCTACCTCCGATCTACACCCCTAACCCTATTTTATTTTTCTTATTTTGAAACAGGGTCTTGCTGGGTTAATGAGAGAGTCACTATTTGCTGAGGCTGTCCTCAAACCTGCAATCCTCCTGTCTCAGTCTCCCAAGTACTGGGATTACAAGCATGCACCACCATGCCCGGCTTAATATTTATTTTTATTCAGGATGAAACTTGGATTAACTTTTCAGTATTCAGGAAGAGTTTGGCACTAAGACGATAACAGATAAGGTTTTGGGCATTTCTTAGCCTGCCAGGCAATATAATTGCCTCACATGTATAATTGCACAGTAACCCCATGGGAAATACTATGATCTCTGGTTTCCAGGTTAGGAAAGAGACTCAGAGAGAGGCTCTTAAGATGACCCACCTAGGTGAGTGGCCCGGGTAGGATTCAAAACCGAAACAGGGCTGTCTCCTCTTATAGGGCCATGTCCAATGGATTTTGACGAATAAAGTCCAAGGACTAGCGAAGGGTATAGAAATATGAAAATTTATTTTAAGTCAGGGAAAGATAGAAGACAAAAGTTGTGTGTGGGGGGGAGTCCTGGAAAGAGAGTAACCACTGAAACTCTTGGGAGGTGGGCTTTTAAACCTTACTGAGGTTCCCCATCTGCTCTTTTATGATTGGTCAGAATTGGGTTTTGGGGAACTAGTATGTTTTGCAGAATTTCAATCAATAATTTGAATTATTTTGTGGACTGGTGGGCCCTGATTTCCTCGAGCCCACTGGTCTCTCACCTCCCTGTTCACCCCCACCTCACAGAAGGCGATGCAGATGGCCTTTTTTACTCTCTCGTGTTTCCAGGTCCTCTGCCCTGCCTTAAGATGTAGGTAGTCTGACCCTGGGGCCTCAGAATCGCCACTTTCAAATTGGACCAAGGCTAGTTGACCTTCAAGCAGGCAAAAAAGCTCACCCTCTAACAAGTGGATAGACTAAGAAAAACTGAAATATGGAAAGGCAGGAATAGAAAAGATCAGTATCTGTACCTTTTCCACTTACCAAAAAGCCCTTTACTAACTGTGAAGGAGGTGGGCCTTGATTGCAGCAAGAGTGAGCATAAACCATCAATGGTATTGCCACCTGTGTTTTTTTCCAGGCAGACAGGCCTAGGCGGGTTTCATTTGGAGAGGCAGGACTATTTCTTAATAGAATAATCGTTTTAAAAACTGGGATTTTAGCAGTGTTTGAGATTCAGCCTTGTAGTGTCCCCCCTTAATTAAATCTCTTAGCCACTGGAGTCCTTGGCCTTTGTTTGACTGGTTAGTTGGTACATTCTCCTGTTCTGTCTGGTCTTTTTTTTTTTTCGAAGTGGTCATCAAAAGTAAGTTTGGTAGAGAGGATGTGGTGAGGAATATGATGGACAGGGTTAAACCAAGTTGAAGGAAAGTGGGTAAAATGGGGGGGTTTGAGTGGAAAACAGCTAGCACAAACCTGTTGGCTCAAATGATACACTAATCCCCTGTTTTGGCACTTCTGAATTGAAGCAAACAAGGGCTCAAGTCTACCCAGTTGAGGTTTACTTGGAGCTTTGAGAATAGTACATTTCAAAATTAAATACTTTATTTCTTTAGTTCCTGTTATTAAACAAATTGTTTTTGGAATTATGGCCTGATTTGTCTGAATTAAGCACGCTACAGAACTTTTAGGATCCAATGGATGATTGAGTTGCCCAAAAGTTAGTGTGGGTAAGTTCCTGGGGTATTTAAATACTGGTCCAGCCACATCTCAAAATTGACTGAAATCCCTTGGATACTGGATACAGGAGGCAAGTTTATTAGAGGTAGTAATTAACCTGTAGAAATTATGTTTAAGTTTACAGTAAAATGGAGACTAGAGTTTATATTTTGGGAATTACTGAAATGTCATTACCACTTGCTTTTAAGTAAGTGCTAACAGAAATTAAAAGGGCTTTAAGCCAGGCGTGGTGGCGCATACTTGTAATCCCAGTACCTGGGAGGCTGAGACAGGAGGATCACAGGTTCGCAGCTAGCCTCAGTACTTAGTGAGGCCCTCTGCAACTTAGTGAGACTCTATTTCAAAATAAAGAATAAAAAATAGGGCTGGAAGTGTAGCTCGGAGGTAGAATTCCCTTGGGTTCAATTCCCAGTTCTGCAAAAAAAAGGGAGGGCTTTAAGGAGCCAGGCCCTGTGGCCCACACCCATAACCCCAGTGCTTGGGAGGCTGAGACAGGAGGAAGCCAGCCTCAGCGATTTAGTAAGGCTCTCAGAAAACTAGCAAGACTTTGTTTCCAAATAAGAAATGAAACTGGTCTGGGGGTGTAGTTCAGAGGTAGAATGCCTCTTGGTTCAATCCCCAGTACTACAAAATAAATAAATAAATAATTTAAAAAATAAAAAGGCTAGGGGTGTGACTCAGAGGTAGAGTGCCCCTGTGTTTAGACCCTAGTACCACAAAGGGGGGGCTTTAAGGTATAGGATGAGACTTTTTCAGTTAATGATATGTTTTCTGAAAATCAAAGCAAAAATATGTTCAGTTATATAATATTTACATTCCCAAACAGAAAAATACAAATAATATTCTTATACTAACCACCCTAAAAACAAAATCAAGACTGTTAAATAAAATCCTGCCTGTTTAAAATTGGACTTTTCTATGTGTTAACACCTGCCACAAAAACCTTTTAATTATTTGTATTAAGAATTTTAAGAACTTTGAGGGTGAGAAGCACTTTTAATCCATCATTTTTACAACATTTGTACTATAATAACCGTGTGTTGCAAAGCCTCATATTTGAAAGTCTTTTTGTAGCACAACATGGTGGTGCAGGCTTGTAATCCCAATACTTGGGAGGCTGGGACAGGAGGTCTCAGGTTCCAGGCCAGCCTCAGCAAGTTAGCGAGCCCTGTTTTCAAAATAAAGAATAAAATAGGGCTGGGAGTCTAGCTCAGAGGTAGAACGCCCCTGGGTTCAATCCCCAGTATCCCCCCAAGAAAGCATTTTTGTGTGTTTTACCATGTAAGTTTATTTGGCTCAGACTGTGGTAGTGGTGAGGACAAATCCAAGACATAAGTAGGATTTGGAGTACCAAGTCCCTCTTTCAAATGCCCTGTTGTTAGCTGACTCTTGAGCGTCATTACAGTCCATCAACAGACTGCATTCTGAGGAATTTGTTAAAAACTCCTTGGCAGTGCTGAGCAGTCATTCTTTTTCATGAGCGTGGAGGTTGAGACTTCAGGGCCTATAGTATTGATCAGGCCTTGAAAGATCTGCCCTCTGTTGCTTCTTCAAATGGGAGACAGTGATTGGGTAGGAAAAGAAAAATATCAGATCATTGGGCTTCGATGCCACTCTTGAGTGTGTAGCTTTTGTTTTCTGTAATACTTAGGCAATTCCCTTTAATGACCTTTCAAAATCTTATTTATACTTACCTGTGTATATTTTTTTCTATATAGCTATATGAAAGCTCCTTGAGAGTTGGGCATACACAATTTATTTTAAGTGAGGTATAATTCACACACTATACAATTCACCCATTTAAACTAATTCAGAGATTTAGTGTATTTATAGAGTTATGTAACCATCACTATAATTTTTATCACCCCCCCCAAAGAAACCCTATACCCATTAGCAGTCACTTCCCATTTTCTCCCAACTCCCTTAGCCCCTGGTACCCACTCAGTTATTGTTTTTCTCTTACTCTAGACATTTCATATAAGTGGAGCCATATAATATTTGTCCTTTTGTGTGTGGTTTCTTTTATTTGGCATAATGTTTTCAAGGTTCAACCGTGTCATAACATGTATCAGCGAGTCTTCAATTCTTTTTTATTGTTGAACATTATACCAATACATGGATAAACCATATTTTATTTATCTAGTTGTCATCAGTTGATGGGCATTTGAGATATTTCCACTTTTCATATTTCCTTTTGTTTCCTATAGCAGTGGTTCTCTAGCTTTGCCATATATTAAACCTACCATCACTATTTAAATACTGATGCCCCACTGGGCGTGGTGGCATACACCTGTAATCCCTGTACTTGGGAGGCTGAGACAGGAGGATCACAGGTTTGAAGCCAGCCTCAGCAACTCAGTGAGGCTTTCAGCAACTTAGTGACACCCTGTTTCAAAATAAAATAAGTAAAATATGGCTGGGGATGTAGCTTGGAGGTAGAATACCCCTTGGTTTAATCCCCAACACACCACACCACACACACACACACACACACACACACACACACACACACACAGACTTGGAGGTAGAATACCCCTTGGTTCAATCCCCAACGCAACACACACAAACACACACACACACACACACACACACACACACACCCTGGCCATATTCCATGTTCAGTCAGAATTTCTGCAGGTAGGCTTGGGCATTGCTGTGTTTTAAAGGTTTCCACAGGATTTCAAGGTGCAGTCCCCTTTGAGAGCCAGCATGCTAGGGGGCCTAGTTCAGGGGTTGGTACCCTTTGAAAGTATCCATGTAGTGACTTAGCCTGAGTTAAACCATAAAAAAGAAATATTTTTATAGTTGATCACTGACCTTCACAGTGTTAAGGTTAACACTTAAATCTGGGAATTGTGTTTCAAGGTGCCTGGTGAATGTTTGAAATTCAGTAAATATAACTTCAGCTCTTTAAGTCCCTCGTGAAGATTTGGGTGATAACCTTGTTATCAAAGGGCTTTCCCCAAGTGCTTCAGTATAATTTTTCCATGTTTTTCAGGAATGTGACCTGTGGCTAACCCGCAGTCTAGATTATTTGGGGATAGCATATGGAAAAGCAGTAAGGAAGGAATGCTCAGAAGCTGGGATGGTGTTGGAGCCTGAGGCCAGGACCGAACACTATCTTGGCCCAGGAGGCTCTGCATTCCTGAGCTTGTTATCTTCCTCCATTACAAACGGAACTCTTAAATCTCTAAGACAACATTTACCAACTCCATTTTTTGGTTCTGTATCTGCTTGATAAAATTCAATTTTATATCCCGACCCAGTGACTACCACTTGTACTTCCCTGAAAGGTTTTCTGGTTTACCTATTTGGAACTGTGGACCAACTTTCAAATTGTCTGCATGGTGTGTGTGTGTGTGTGTTTGTGTGTATGTGTGTGTGTGTGTGTGTGTGTGTACAGCACAGTAGTCCTACTTAAGAGACTTGGGTTGACATGGGGCCTTTTAAAGCTGGCTGAACCACTGCCCCAATTCATCCTTTTTGTGCCTCCCCACCCCTGCCAGAGGCAGAGAGTGTGAGGCCCAACTCTAGTCCTGTCATCAACCCTTTGGTGGGGTGTACATAGTCCTCTCAGGAAGCCTCATGCATTTTAAAATTCTAGTTGGCAGTAGTTTGAAATTCTTTTAACATGCCCCTCCTGTTGTTTTAAGATTTTAAAAACTATCTTATTTTTTATTTGTTCTTGTGGCTCTTGTGCCAAATGATAGACTTAATATGTTTATAGGACCTCAGAACAGAGGATTTCAGTTAACATTTATGCTGTATGAGAAAGTGCATACTTGCATTTTGTTGAATCATTTCTCTCATCAAATGCCCTTTCCTTTCTTTTTTTTTGCGGTACCGGGGATTGAACGCAGGGGCATTCTACCTCCGCGCTACACCCCCGACCCTATTTTTTTATGCTTTATTTTGAAACCGGGTCTCACGAAGTTGCGGAGGGCCTCACTAGGTATAGAGAGAAAAAGAGAGAGAGAGAGAGAGAGAGAGAGAGAGAGGAGAGAGCACGCGCGCTGAGGCTGGCCACGAACCCGGATCCTCCGGTCTCCGCCTCCCAAAGTACTGGGATTACAAGCGTGCGCCACCAAGCCTGGCTCGCCCTTTCCTTTCTTAACCAGAGTGTAGCTGACATTCAGGGTGGGTTAGTACCTCCAATGTCTACGTGAGAGAAATGGCCTGAACATGGGGTCTATACTGACTGTAGATTAGGTGGCCAGCCCCCTGATAGAGGTGTATGGAGTTTTCCTTTATTTCAGACCTGACAGTCCTTTTTCTCCTCTGCTTCACAAAATTATAATGTTGTACATGGCTTCAGAACCCAACCTATTCTCAGCATAAGGCATTAAACAGAGGGGGAAATGAGGATAGTGCTTTATTGCCTCCTGTGAGCAAACCAGGCCAGTATGATGCGTAATGGAGTTAGACTGCTGCTTCCTGAGGGCTGACAAAGGATCTGTACTCTTTGTTGGTCCATTTTGCAATACTGGAGTCAGAGAACCTTGCTGCTATGACTAGAACATGTTGAAAAACTATTAATTTTTTTAGCCGGGCATGGTGGTGCACGCTTGTAATCCCAGTACTTGGGAGACTGAGACAGGAGGATCTCAGGTTCTCGGCCAGCCTCAGCTACTTAGTGAGGCCCTCTGCAACTTAGTAAGACCCTGTTTCAAAATAAAGAATAAAAAATAGGGTTGGGGGTGTAGCTCAGAGGTAGAATGCCCCTGGGTTCCATCCCCAGTACTGCAAAAACAAACAAACAAACGAACCAAAACAAAACCAAAAAAAACAGAATTTTTGACCTAACCAAAAAAAATTTTAAACCATTAAAATCCTGGTAATAAAAACTACCAAAAATAAAATCATCATTTTTTACTTGGACTAGAAGAAACTGCCAGTTTTTGAAGAAGTTGTTCTTGGTAATTCTCAATGAAACATAACAAAATACTCACTGGAAAGCAGGTCTCAGAGGATTGGAGCAGCAGTGGGTTACTTTGTGCTGCTGGTTGGTTCCCACCAAAACCTCTATGTTCTCTCACTGGGTCTCAGACTGAGAACAAACTTGCAGGTCCAGGTTCATTCTTCTCCAGAGATAGTTTCACATTCCCTAGAAACTTCTTTACCAGGCTGCATGTTTGGGGGGAACCTTCGGGTAATGGCTTCCATACTGTCATCCAGGAGCCTATCCCCTTGTAGGGCATGGAGAGAGGTGTGCTAAGGGGAACTGGACAGCCTCTTGTCTCTTCTTGACCTGACAAGTGAAGTCTGTCCTCCCCAGGGAGATGTGGGTAGAGGTGACTCCACTGGGTAGAGACTTGGCATCTCTGTTCTGCCCCTGCAGGACTCTGGTACTCTGGTTCCTGTGGACTTGTGTGCTTCAGGTTGCCAAAGTCCACTTGATAACAGTACAGTTGTGCCATAAAGCTTCAGTGATTGTATGTGCTACCAGTCATAATACAGCACTGAGGAAACAATTGCTCTTTTAATTCATGTTACCAACTCGCTTCCTGTGTTGTAAAGACAGCCTGCTGAATTCGTTAATACAACCCAATAGAGTAGTCACGAGTTCCACCAAAGTCCATGATGCTCAAGTTCCTTAAATACATTAGCTTAGTATTTGCACAAAACCTATGTACATCTTCTTCTGTACTGTAAGTCATCTCTAGATTGCTTATAATACTACTACAATGCAAGTGCTATGTAAATAGTTTTTATATTGTTTAGGGAATAGAGTTATGTATTTAGTACAGAGGCGATTTGTGTGTGTGTGTGGGGGGGTACTGGGGATTGAACCCAGGGCCATTCTACCTCTGAGCTACACCCCCAGCCCTATTTTATCCTTTATTTTGAAACAGTGTTTCACTAAGTTGCAGAGGGCCTCACAAGTTGCTGAGGCTGGCCTTCACTCTGTGATCCTCCTGTCTCAGCCTCCCAAGTACTGGGAATGCAAGCGTGTACCACCATGCTCGGCTTGGCGGGCAATTTTTAAAAAATATTTTCAATCTCGGGTTGTGAGTTTGAGGATGTGGACCCTATGGATATGGAGGGCTGACTACACAGCAGGATTGGCAATTTCCTGGGGAAGAAAAGGGAAGAGAAACTAACATTTACTGACACCTGTTAGTACTATGCTAGGCGCTAGACACGTTCTCTCCACTTTCATAGATGACAAAACCTATTCAAAGAGTTGAGTCATTTGTCCAGGGGCCAGCGCTTGAAGTGGCAGAACAGGGATTTTAAGTGTCCATAATCCCTACTCCACCTTGCCTGTTTCACTTCTTCCCTGGTCTTCAGTTCACGTCTAAAGACTACGGGCAGGGCTGGGGGTGGAGCTCGAGGGAGAATGTCCCTGGGTTCAGTCCCCAGCACCAAAAAAAAAAAAAAAAAAGACTCCTGGCATTCCGTTAGATGCTAAAGAGTGAAGGGCTCTTTAGAAAGATTAGTATTGCAGGGTCCCCTCTTCCAGGAGCTCATTCAGTGTTTACCAAGAGCGTGCTGTAGGCTCTGGGCTGGACTCCTGTTTGGAGTGGAGGGCTGCCCTACACTACAGGATACTTAGCAGTCATTGTGACTGCCAGGAAGCGCCCCACCCCTGCCTCACACAATTCCCAATGCTCCTAGCTGGTGGTCAGCCCCGGAACCCTGTGCTGCTTTGATTTCTAGAGTCTTGTGAAGCCTGGGTGTGCCTGCTTGTTGTCAGGAAATCTCAGAATATTGCTGCCTTATTGTTTGTAGGGAATCCCACTGTCTCCCCAGATGGTGACCTGTTTATACCTTTTATTCTCAAGGAAAGGAGGTAGTGGGAGAGAGGTCATAGAAAGTAGAGAAAGGTCTAGAGACCAGAGAGCTAGGTACATTTTATTTACTCAGGTAGTAACTTGTCCGGATCTCCACACAGAGAGTAATGTTATTTGATATGGTAATTGCTGTGCTGATACTCAGGTCTATAACTGCAAGGAGTTGACCCTGAAGAAAATAAACTAAACATAACTATTTGTTTCTTTTTTTGTAGTACTGGGGATTGAACCCAGGGACATTCTACCTCTGAGCTCCACCCCCAGCCCAATTTTTTATTCTTTATTTTGAAATAGGGTCTCACTAAGTTGCAGAGGCCTTACAAGTCGCTGAGGCTGGCTGCAAACCTTTGATCCTCCTGGCTCAGCCTCCCAAGTACTGGAATTACAAGTGTGCACCACCACACCCAGCTAACATAGCTATTATAATATTCAAGGAGATGAAATTAAAAATCGTGCCATAGTTCTGGGTCTTTACCACCTTTCCACTGGATACATTTTTAAGAAGTCTGAGTAAGGGAAAGCTGCACAACAGCAGAATAGATAGAGATAACATACTTTTGAAAAAAAGCTTAGAACCAGGCATGGTGGCACACACCTATAATCCCATTACTTGGGAGGCTGAGATAGGAGGATCGCAGGTTCCAGGCCAGCCTCAGCAACTTAGCAAGGCCCTCCGCAACTTAGTGAGACCCTGTTTCCAAATAAAAAATAAAATAGGGCTGGAGGTGTAGCTTGAAGGTAGAATGCCTCTGAGTTCAATCCCCAGCACCACAAAAAGAAAAGAAAAAAAAAAGTTTAGAATATGGGCGCAGAGTTTGTTCACTTGTCCTTTTTCTGACTTCCAGCCTGACAGAAATAGTATCTTCTAAGCAATTATATTGATTTGTGTGGGGGGGGGGCACAGGGGGTTGAACCCAGGGGCATTCTACCTCCGAGCTACACCTCTAGCCCTATTTTATTTGGAAACAGAGTCTCATTTGGTTGGTGAGAGTCTCACTACTTGCTGAGGTCATCCTCCAACCTGCGATCATCCTGTTTCAGCCTCCCAAATACTGGGATTACAGGCATGTACCACCATGCCAGGCTTATATTGATTTATTAATCATTATATTATCCAGATTGCAAAATTCTTTAGTGAATATGTCTAGATACTATCACATTTGTTCTCTCAAAACATCAATTTTATTGTTACTTACCTAGGAAGAGGTGTGTTACTTCGTAAGTTATAATACTTTATTTCTAGTAGAGTACCCAAAAAATAATTTTGAAGTACTGTTACTGGGAATGAGGTTAAATAATTTTTCTGTGACTGATAGTTGGGTCATAAATGTTATAAAACATGGTGCTTTTGTTACATAAGTAATTTGAATACTTTAGACCCAGACACCTTAGGTATACATGAAAATATTGGCTTCTAAGCCTAAATAATTAGGCTTATTCATTCCACAAATGGTTATTAGATATTTACTGAAGTTGTTTTAATCGTACAAGATAATGAAGCAAAGGTTCTTAGTCAAGGACATTTGTTTTTCAAATTGCCCCTCCTAATTAATCTATCCCTTTGGCTCTTTGTATACCTGAATTATAGGGTGTGTTTTGTATCATACTTGGAATAAATTAGTTAATGTCTCCTCTGCCTAAGGTATGAGTTCCTTACAGTAGGGACTATATTTTACTTAAACTTTTTGGTAACTCTGACGCCTAGCACCTTGCATGGTGTTTACTTAATAGTTCTCAATAGAGGTGAGAGTGAGTCTGTTAACTGTCTTCTAGGAGCTTGGTACTTAGTACAAGCTAGTGTGTGATATCTGACAGGGCCACATGGAAAATGGACCTTCCACCTGAGGTGCTCACAGTGGTCATCCTGGAGGAGGTGGAATTTTCATTACCCTTTTTTTTTTTTTTTTTTT
>PVJS01019903.1:7818-20500 GCA_004027185.1 Glis glis | reverse complement strand
TTTTTGTGGTTCTGGGGACTGAACCCAGGGGCACATCCCCAGCCCTATTTTTCATTCTTTATTTTGAAACAGGGTCTCACTAAGTTGCAGAGGCCTCACTAAGTATCTGAGGCTGGCCGTGAACCCGGATCCTCCTGTCTCAGCCTCCCAAATACTGGGATTATAAGTGTGCGCCACCACTCCTGGCTATATTAGCCTTTTAAAAAAGCCAGTTCATTTCATTTGGCTCAGGCTTAGAGACCTAACAAAGCCCCAGGAGCAGGGCTGGCATGAGCCATACTGTGGCAGAGTATTTTGGTCATAGGGCTGAAAAGGTTAACTTGAGGGTACCTGTGGAGGGTCTTCAGTGCCCCTGTGCAGCGTTTCAGATTTATACAAGGCATCTGGAAAGTGTGGGAGGTTTTGGAAAGGGCAGAGTCACCTGAGCTGGATGTGGAGAGTAAGAAGATGGGCAAGTTGGAGGCAGGGAGCTTATGCCACGCTATAGGTGTGAGCATTCTTAGGAGCTTGGCATCAGTCCTGTTGTTGAAGATGTCTCATTCTAATTAAATTGAACCTTTGCTAGCCATTTAAAAAGGATTTTTAAAAGAGGGGAGTGGATTTTCTCCTTCTTTAGGTGCTCCCATGAAACCACTTGTGCTCAACCTTGCATGCTCCACCATTCCTGTGTTTTAGCAGAAACTCATCCGCCAGCGTATTCATTCCATTGGTGGAAGGAGAGGAAAAGCCAATCAGACGTTGCCGGGTTGCTTTCAGACTAGATTCTCCTCTTCCCCAAGGTAGCACGGAGGTACTGTCTCTCTTTTTGCCCTTCTCTTAGGTCCATTTACTGTCTTCAGTCAGCTCTTAACAGTCTTTTCCTTGGCTTCCAGTCACAGTGATTATCACTATTCACTCAAGAAAAGAAAAAACAGAGACAGTGTCCTCTCTGTGGGCTTTGCCTGCGAGCCCCAAGCAAACAGATGTGTGCGGCTACCAGTGTTGAGCATGGCAGCCGCGGTCTCCTGGTCTCCCCAGTGCTGGGCGTGGCGCTAGTGCTCTAACTTACTGTGCTTGTCCTGTGCAGTCCCATTACACCCTGAGGTAAGGAGCATTCTCCCTGTTTTCTAGGTGAAGAAGTGAGGCCTCCAGAGATAACGTAGAGTTCCCTGTGGGATGCATATCGTTTTCGCCATCTTTCAGTTGTGGATCATATTTGTGCCCCAGTGTCTTGAATTCAATAAGATAAAGAACTGGGCATGGGATCTAGGACACATCACCCACTCAATAAATGGTGACTGCAGATGTTCTCATCATTATAGTCCTCGTTTGTCAGGGATGTTTGAATGTGTGGGGATCTGAGCTTTCTATGGAAAAAAATCCCTCTTTGAATTCTAGCTGCATAATGTCAGAAACACTCATTGCCTGCTTTGCTCCCTGCTATTCTCTCCCCATCCTCCCGTGGTCTTCCCTACATGCGTCCTGGCCTGATGTCAGGGCCTTGCTGTCCAGGAGACTGGGCCTTCTGAGACAGAAGACCAGCTCCTGGCCAGACCTTGCAGTTGCCCAGCCCAGCAGAGGCCTGCGCACTGCCCAGGCTCCTCTGGGGCTGCTTCTAGCCCATCCACTGGATTCCCTGTCCTTATGAGGATTGTTAAACCCTCTCATAGGCTCCTTCCCAGACCTACTCCTTACTTGTGGCAGAATTTCTTCCTCTGGATTTCTGGATCTTGAAACCCAGTGTCCACAGGCACAGAAGAAGTGTGGGAAGTGGCATTGCATTTGTGGAAAGCCAAATACAAACCCAACTGAGCCAGTCCCTGTCTCCTTGTCCTCTTCTACCCGACCCTGTCTTAAAGGCTTTAAAATATTCTTTTGTAGCCAGGTATGGTAGCACATGCTTGTAAGCCCAGGACCTTGGGAGGCTGAGACAGGAGGATCGCAGGTTCAAGGATGACCTCAGCAAGTAGTGAGACCCTCATCAACCTAGTGAGACCCTGTTTCCAAATAAAAATAAAATAGGGCTGGGGGTGTAGCTCGGAGGTAGACTGCCCCTGGGTTCAATCCCCACTACCACGAAAAATATATATGTTCTTTTGTAATAACTACACCGAAATAACTTTGTCCTTAACAACGGTAGAACAGTGAAAGTGAAGGGAAAGAAAACTTTCTAAGACCTCCTAGAGGGAGGTGACACAGCCAGAAGGTTTTTACATTTATACCCTTTGTTGCCATGCAGATATCCGGTAAATAAACAAATTATATATAGCCTCACCTTCTACTTTTTATGTAGTGGCTAGACCCAGAAGCCTAAAAAGTAGATGCTTCTCATGGTCATTTGGCATTTGCAGTAGGAGCTGGATTTATTAATAGCATGACCACTTCGCCTGTTGTCCTTTATATTTTTAAGGGGCATTCACATACTTTTTTTCATAGGAAAAATCACTCTGCAAGGACTGGCCATTACAGGACGGCAAAGTGAGGTTAGGTGGCGGGGCACAGTCACCTTGTAAGACTAGTCAGCAGCAGAGGCCCCAAGCAGCACTCATCTGTCTTCTAAGCTACCATGTGTTCTGCTGCCCCGTGCGGCTCCCTAAAGAAGCCTAGACTCTTTTGAAGTAAGAGCCTGTGTCGAAGGGATCAAACTCTGGTTCTGTATGATAAACGTGCCGGCACTGCATCTCACTGTCACCATTATTCAGATGGAAAGTTCTCTGTGCCTCCATTTCCTTACTCCAGAATGAAAACTGCCTGCCTGGGTGGATTGGTGTGCATAGATGTGACATGGTGGACACAAGCTTTTGACATTGTGTTGAACACACGGGAAATACATGCTAGATAGTGGCCATTCTTGTTATTATGTGTACTGTGCTGTACCTATCTTTATCTGGACTTTGAATCTCGATGCTATGATCTTTCATTCTCAAATCTCAATATGAAGGCTTACTAGGTATCCACTGTCCTTACATAAGTATTTAGTGGGTTAATTGAAAAGATTTTCATTTAAGAAAAAATTCCTGCATTAATTTTTAAGAGAATGAAATATATATACATTCATGATAATTCCCCTCCCCTTTTTTGGTACTGGGGATTGAACCTAGGGGCATTCTACCCCAGCCCTTTTTATTTTATTTTTTGTTTTGAAACAGGGTCTCACTAGGTTGCTGGGAGTTTTGCTACGTTGCTGAGGCTGACCTTGAACCTGCAATCCTCCTGTCTCAGCTTCCCAAGTACTGGGATTACAGGCATGTGTGCCACTGCACCCGGCTCCAAATGTATACATCTTAAAGCAGTTGAAATATACAACTCAGGGTTAATTTTTACACTTAGCTGGAACAAGTAATAAGTACCTAAGGCCCTATTTTTATGACCTTTGTAGTAATCTTTTTTTTTTTTTCTTTGCAGTGCTGGGGATCAAACCCAGGGCTCTATGCATGCTAGGCAAATGCTCTACCTCTCAGCTACATCCCTGGCCCTGACCTTTACGTTAATCGTGGTAATTGTGTGGTACTTGGATCAAAACATGCTGAATAACATAAAAACAATTCATTTAGTCATTATGAGCCCTCTTAGTAATTCACACGCACACCAGCTCTTTCAGGTCAGTGAAGTAGCTTTTTTTCAAATAATTGCTAATAGTGTAAAAACACCTAATACAGTTTTGGAAGGGCTAATGTTCCCAATGTGTTCAGTTGTCCTCAGGCAGAAGAGTTTGGTTTAGAGAATTCACTGTGGAGTGTGGAGGGCTCACTGTCGGCTGTTTCAGAGCTGGACGGTCCAGCAGTGGAGTCACACTAGCCACTTGTCACTTGGGAGCACTTTAGTGCAACTGAGGAACTGATAGTTAATTTTAATAAATTTTGTTTGAAGTTTACATTTCTGGGGTTCTTTTCTTTCTTTTCTTTGTGTGTGTATGTGTGTATGGAGGTCCTGGGAATGGAACCTAGAGGCACTCTACCACTGAGCTACATCCCCAGCCAGCCCTTTTTAAATTTTATTTTGAGACGGGGTCTCACTAAGTTGCCCAGGCTGGCTTGAACTTGTAGTCCTCCTGCCTCAGCCTGTGGAGTAGCTAGGATTATAGGTGTGTGCTACCACACCTGACTTGTATTTCTGTTTTTAAAAACAGAAGTGGTATAAATTTTTTGTTGTTGTTAAGTACCCTCTCATTGTTTTGGTAGGACTACATTTCAAGTTATGGTGGGTAAGGTTTGTTGTAGTGCTAGGGATTAACCCATGAGCTTGGGCATGCTCTACCATTGAGCTACATCCTAGGTAAGGTTTGTTGTTGTATGTATTATCACTCTAATATCTCAGTAATTTTACAATTTTGCATGAGCAAGGGAGACTTTGAGCACCAGCCTTGTTGCTGCAGAGACCAAAGGGACTTGATGGATTCGTGTTAGTGGGTAACTCCTGAGCCTGTGTTTTTCTGGTTCCCTTCTTCCTTGTTTGTTTGTACTGGGGATTGAAACCAAGGGTATTCTGCCCCTGAGCTACACCCCCAGCCCTTTTTATTTTGATTTTGAAACAGGGTCTCAGTACCTGCGATCCTCCTGTCTCAGCCTCCTAAGTACTGGGATTACAGGTGTGTGCCACTATGCCCAGCTCAGTTAGGTGTTTGACATGTATTTTTGTTGAGCAGCGTAATGACATTTTCATGGGAGAACAGTAATATGGTAAAAATTTCCACATTTTGTGGGAACATTTGCTCAGGAAAACTTCGTACAACTGGTTTTCATATTTTAACTTAATGAATCCTTTCCCCAAAGTCAGGGGTTTTATTATTTATTTATTTATTTATTTATTTATTTATTTAATTTATTGTGGTACTGGGGATTGAACCCAGGGGCACTCTACCTTCAAGTTACACCCCCAGCCCTATTTTTCATTCTTTATTTTGAAACAGGGCCTCACTAAGTAGCTGAGGCTAGCCACGAACCTGTGATCCTCCTGTCTCAGCCTCCCAAGTACTGGTATTACAAGCGTGTGCCACCACGGCTGGCCAAAGTCAGGGATTTTAAACCAGACCCATAGCCTTCGTCCTGGAGGGGAAAGGCCAAGGTTTTGACTGCATATGTTTATTATTTAGATTTGTCTGAGATCATTTAAAAGTTCAGGCCAGTTTTTTGTTTGTTTTTGTTTTTTGTGGTGCTGGAGATTGAACCCAGGGCATTTTACTTCTGTGCTACACTCCCAGCCCTATTTTATTTTTTATTTGGAAACAGGATCTCACTAAGTTGGTGAGAGCCTTTCTTAGTTGCTGAGGCTGGCTTCAAACCTGCGATCCTCCTGCCTCAGCCTCCCAAGTACTGGGATTACAGGTGTGTGCCAAGTACTGGGATTACAGGTGTGTGCCAAGTACTGGGATTACAGGTGTGTGCCACCATGTCCAGCTCAGGCCTGTTTTTATGATATTGTTTTCAAAACTGATTTAAAGGGAGAGGTCCTCCACAATTGTAATGAGCAAACCTTAGAGCAAACTAGAATTTTATTTTTTGAGGCATTGGGAGGAAAGGGTTCAGCATTAGGATTTACTGAACATTAGAATGATTTATCTGGGTATGTTCCTCAGATTTGGAGGGGGCCTGCTTCTGCTGCCAATGCCGCTGATGAGCTATGCAACCTTTGACACTTAACCTTCCTTATCTCAGTTGTTTCATGGCACTTTACACAGAGTAGTGTGAAAATTAAGTGACTTAACATACAAGTGAAAGTGTTTTGTGACCTTAAAGCACTATAGACAATGGGCTGTCTTTCTCCAAGGAGGCAGAGAACTATTGCTTGATTTACCCATCTTGAGGAACACTTGGATGATTCAGGTTTGGAATCTGCATGTAGAGAATACATGGCAGTATTTGGGGGTTCTCGGGTCCACACATTTTGAGCCACCTTTGTTCTTGGTTGAGTAAACCTGGAGGCTAGGCATGAAGATCATTTGCCTGCAGGGTCTAGAACTCGGAAGCTCTTTTTCCTGTTGTATTAATAAGCAAGGGTGCAGTTTTTTTTTTTTCTCTTTTTTGGGTATTGGGGATTGAACCCAGGGGCATTCTACCTCAGAGCTACACCCCCAGCCCTCTTATTTATTTAATTTTTTAATTTAGAAACAGACTCTTAGCCGGACGTGGTGGTGCACACTTGTAATCCCAGTACTTGGGAGGCTGAGACCGGAGGATCCAGGTTCACGGCCAGCCTCAGCTACCTAGTGAGGCCCTCTGCAACTTAGTGAGACCCTGTTTCAAAATAAAGAATAAAAAAATAGGGCTGGGGGTGTAGCTCGGAGGTAGAATGCCCCTGGGTTCCATCCCCAGTACCGAAAAACATGAAAGAAAAGAAACAGGCTCTTGCTAATTTGCTGAGGCTGGCCTCGAACCTACAGCCCTCCTGTCTCAGCTTCCCAAATCATGGAATTACAGGTGTGCACCATTGCTTCTGGCTGCAAGGCCATACATAGTCTTAGAAAGCCAAACAGTATTCAGAGCTTGCTCAGAGGGGAAGAAAAGTCTTATATGGAACAGTTCAGGCCACACATTAGACATTGGGTGTTTTTTTTTTTTTTGATAACAGGGTTTCACAGGCTACTAATTTGGCCTCAAGGTCAAATTCCATATAAGTTTTTTAACGGTTTATTTTCAAAGTGATTTCTTAGTTGATGTGTTTTTAAGTGTAAAAATTCTCATAGACATCTAGATTGCATGAAGGTTGGCTAGGTGAACACCCCCGCGATCTGCTTAGTCAAATGAGACCTACAGCCAGCTGCCCGTGTAGCATCTTTATAAACCTGGATTGTGGTCTCCCAAATCACTCTTTTTATAGTCAGTTATGTGTTCTAAATGTAATTTAATGGCCAATAGACACCTGTTCCTGAGAGACACACCCTTAGAAAGAATGTCTTTTCCTGGTCTGTAAAGAACTGGTAAATGGGTCAGCCTGGCTGGACTTATCTTGTTTTTTTTTTTTTTAGTGTACTCGGTCTGGGGGAAAGGTCTAGGATGCTGCCTTTGCCTGTCCTGCCTGAGTGTTCGGCCTGTTGAGACTTGGCCCCACCTCTTACCTGTGTGCACCATGGCCTCTGTCCCTTGCTCCTGCAAATGCACTGCCAGCTCAGAAGGAACGCCAGGGTTAGCTGGCCGGAGCATGGCTGGACATAGACTGGTAGTGAGGTGCTATTTGCTGTCTGACACTTCTGGAGGGGAAGTTTATTCTCATCTTTGGCCACAAGTTTATCGCTAAAAGATACTGGGAGGAACCCAATTTTGAAATGATTATTGAGTTAATATAGGAAACCTTGTACATTTAGTTAATCTTTATGTGTGGGGGGGGGCCTGGGAATTGAACCCAGGGGCTTTCTACCTCTGAGCTACCCTTCCAGCCCTATTTAATTTTTTTTTTTTTTTTTTTTTTGCGGTACCGGGGATTGAACCCAGGGGCATTCTACCTCCGAGTTACACCCCTGGCCCTATTTTTTATACTTTATTTTGAAACAGGGTCTCATGAAGTTGCAGAGGCCTCACTAAGTAGCTGAGGCTGGCCGCGAACCCGGATCCTCCAGTCTCCGCCTCCCAAGTACTGGGATTACAAGCGTTCGCCATCACGCCCTGCCCTATTTAATTTTTTACTTGGAAATAGGGTCTTGCTAAGTTGTTAAGGGCCTAAGTTGCTAAGGCTGGTCTTTAATCTGTGATCTTCCTGTCTCAGCCCCTCAAGTAGTGGGATTACAGGCATGTACCACCATGCCCAGCAGTTAATATGTTTTTGGTGTTTGGTTTGGTTTGTTGTTGTTGTTGTTGGGTTTTGTTTTTTGATGCTGGGGATTGAACTCATGCTTTGCCACTGAGCTGCACCCTAGACCCAAAATGTATTTATTGAGTGGATATCACGTGCCAGTATGATGCAATATATGAAGGGTATATGAGTTGGGAAAGGTGGGGGAAGTGGACACTCCACACATTACTGGTGGAAGTATGAAGGGTACAAACCTTTGTGTAGGGCTATTTGGCAGTATCTATCATAATTAAAATGCATATATTCTTTGACATAGCCATATCACTTGTATCTATTTCACAGATACCCACACACATGAATCTGTTTGTGTATAAGGATATTCATCATGGCATTATTCATAACAACAGAAGATTAGGAGCTGGGTGTGGTGGCATACGCCTGTAATCCTAGCTACTGAGGAGGCCAAGGCAGGAGGACTGGAGGTTTGCAAGTTCCTGGGCAATTTAGTGAGACTCTGTCTCAAAATTTAAAAAAGTATTCGTGGTATAGCTCAGTGGTAGAACACCCCTGGGTTCAATCCCCAGTACCAAAAAAAAAAAATTGAATTGGGGGACTGATTAACTATCATGTTTTTATGATACATCTATATAATGAGATGCTGGCCAGTCATTAAAAATAGTAGGACAACTCTGTGCCTCAAGGTAGGACTATCTCTGGACCTAGGACCATTTAATACATTAAATGGGGGAAGTAAGTGTGGAACCCTGTGATCATATGCTGTTTTACATGTCTGTGTGGGCATTTCTTCCTAAGAAAACACAAAACATTAATATCCATGGTTGCCCTGGATATGGTTGGAGATTACTTCTGCTTTTTTTTTATTTTTTTGGGTGGTACTAGGGATTGAACCCAAGGGCATTCTACCTCTGAGCTATGACCCCATTCCATCCATCCATCCATCCATCCATCCATTTATTATTTATTTATTATTTATTTATATTTATGCTGTACTGGGGATTGAGCCCAGGGACATTCTACCTCCACGCTACACCCCCAACCCTTTTTATTTTTTTGTTTGGAAACAGGGTCTTGCTAGGTTGCTGAAAGCCTTACTATGTTGCTGAGGCTGTCTTCGAACCACAATCCTCCTGTCTCAGCCTCCCAAGTACTGGGATTACAGGCATGTGCTACCACACCCAGCTCTTTTTTTTTTTAATTATTATTGTTTATTTTGAGTCAGGGTCTCAAGAAATTGCTGAGGGCCTTGCTAAGTTGCAGAGGCTGGCGTCAAACTTTCAATCCTCCTGTTTTAGCCTCCCAAGTACTTTGATTACAGGCATGCACCACCATACCTGCCTTACTTTTGCAATTTTAAAGTTTTATACCATATACATGTAATTTATTAGAAGTATATTGTCATGCCATAAAGGAATTCACAGTCCAGTCAGAACCTTAAAAGGAAACTCCTGATAAGACATCTGCATAGTGTGGAGTAATATTGGCATTGTGGGAAGATCCACCTTGGTGCTGAACTCTCCTTGTGCAGGTAAATTGGTTGGATCTGTCTGTAAGTCTCCTGGGTGGGGCAGGCCCCACAGTCCACAGGGAAGACTTCCACGTGTTAGTTTCCTGCCTGGGGAAAGGGGGTACAGGGCTAACATAGTTGCCAGACCTTGACCTGCTGGGCTGTGAATGACATGGAGCCTGAGTATATGGAAAGAGCATCCCAGGCTAGGACTCAAAAGTTCATGGTTGGAGTCCTGGCTCTGCTGCTTGCCAGACATGTGGTTTGGGGGCAGGTAGCTCCATCCCCAAAGTCTCAGTGCACTCATCTACAAGTGAAGATTACAATACCTGGCCTTCTTCCCTCGTGCTAACATGCCTATAAACCATGTAGTAAATTTAAAAAGTGAAAGTGGAGCAAAGGTATAGCTTCCTCTGACAAGTAATTTGGTGAGAATTGTAAAATTAGAGAAGGGGGGTAGTTTTAGGACCCTTCGACCTCTGACTCTGCACAAGTTATTTCACCCTGTAGACCTGTTTCCCTGTTTGTAAAATGAGAGGGCCTGGCAGGGTGATCCTATGGTCCCTTCCCATGGAAGCATTCCGTGACTGTGCGGTATAAACAGTAATCCCCATGCAGGCTGAGATGAGTCATGCTAACCAAAAAGTCTAAGTGCAAGAAGGAAGTCTCTGTGTATGAGAATTTGAGACCGGGGAGAGGGGTTGAGTCAAAACATTGCCACCACCAAGAAGGGAGGCCAAGAACGCATGAAGAGTGGAGATGCATTTATTTCTCTGTGTTCTTGACAACTCCGTAACCTCCTTTGCTTTCAGATGCTCACTTGGGCTGGGCCTTGGGAAGTTAACCCTTGTTTGTAGTTAGGATGTTCCCGTAGCTGTGACTGGTGTACTTGATGTCAGCTGCCACCGCTGTGAGGTCTTTCTGTGCAGGTTTAGCGGTGCTCCTCTGCTGCCTGGGCTCCTTCATACTTCATATGTCATACGTTGTGTCGTAACTGAGGTCAGAGACTCTCTCTGACTTACCTTTGTATCCTGGGCCCCTGGCATAGTTCCTAGCACCCTCCAGGTGACCTGTGTGAGATGAGTAGATGGGTTCCTGATCCACTTAGGGTGGCATGTGCACTGACCTTGTTGACCTTGGTCACCACCTGTATAACTACTCACCATTCTGGCAAAATGAGTTTTAACCATTAGTAGCTTATTATTTCAAGAAATATTTTGTACTCAAAAACATCTACACTAAAAAACAGCAAACAATTTTAATGGCATCTGCAGTTAAAAATGAAAAGTTAAGTGTTAGTCATATATATTAGTGCTATATTAATGTATAATATGATACATTATATAAATATATGCATGCATCTAAAATTCATCACCACCACCCATGTTCCCTGCCACTGCCACATCACACAAGGCCGCTGGCAGCAACGACATTCAGTACTCACTCCCCCCCAAGCCTGGCTGACCATCCTGCTGCTTAGTATTTTTAGCTAATTGTAAGTAGTTAAATCTGAAAAGGATGAACCCTGAAGATTGAGCTAAATAATTTCTTTTTATAAGTGTAGAGCCCCAAAAGAGGGTAAAGAGTAACTTGGGGATTTAGAAATGGTGTATGATTCTTTAAAGAGCCCCTGCAGTTTGAGTCTTCCCTCCTAGGCACATCCCTGGAGAAGGAGGGCGGGCAGCGGGCAGCAAGGCTGCTGGACTTCAGGGTGGATACCTGAGCTGCCTGGTTAGTCCCTGCCATTCATTTCCAGGTAGGTTAAATGAAGTAGGTTAGGGAGATAAATCCGAAGTTCTTGAAGGTTCTGTTGGTAACTGGTGTGCGTGTGTGTGCGCTTTCCTACAGGATCATTCTAACAGTAGTAGGAGACCACTCATGGAGGTGAGAAGCGCCTTTCCTGTGGAAGACAGCGTTCAGAACTGAACACATAACATGCTTTATTAAAAAACGGGGAAGAGATTAGAAAACTGTATCCTAAAGGTTGCTTGTCAAATCAAGCTATTATCTTGGCAAAGAAGTGACAACCTTTGCATAACCCCCATGAAACCTAGCAGCAGCATCCTGTTCCAACACAAACAACCAAAATATATTTCTGTTGGGACCCAGGTGTGAAATTTCTCCTGGAAAAGTCTGAGCTGTACAGATTTCATAGCAGGTGGGATCACCTACTGTTTTGGAAATTAAATGTCTTTTCTGATGTTCTTTTGACCAACTGCATGTGTGCCTCTTGAGAAAATCACTTTCCAGTTTCACCTTATCTTTGCATCATACTTTGCAGTTTATAGACAAGCATAATGGGGGAGAGTTCCAGTAAGCTGGCTGGATCATATTTCTCAGATTGAGTCACTGCTGAGAAACTTGTTTGTGAACAGGAAGCAGCCCATGAAAATGTCTGTACATAGTAACCTGCCAGACTGTTAGTGAACCAGACCACTTTCCAGCTGAAAGACACAAGAGTAGAAGGGTGGTGGATGGTTCTACTACCCAGGAAATGGTACATTGGTGATCTTGGCTTTTAACTTGATGAATAATTCATTTCTTGGTGTATATTTGGGAATTTTTATGCGGTTCCAAAAATCTCTAGTTTTTGAAGATTGAGGAAATAATCCTTAGTAAGATTTCTCTAGAAGGAAAATTTGGGTTTGTGGTAACTGTTATAAATACCTACTAAGAGTCTGCTGATACATACAACTGGTTGCCTCAGACCAGTTAGTTTTTAATGATGCTGTAGTTACACAGAAATAAACCTAGCAACATTCATACTTGGCTTAGATGACTATAAGGCCCCTTTTGTCTCCAACATTCTGTTATTCTATATTTCTAATTATTCTGTATTTTAAGAACATACTTCACAATTATTGTAGCAATATAATCAAGTGTTAGCAAATCAGTCCAGTAAAGCCAAAAGTTCTTGAATGTGGGAAATTGTAAAGTATAATCTGTCCTCCTCCTCCTCTAGAATTCTCACTGAGAAAGCAGTATCTTGTAATGCAATGCAGGACAAAAGCCATAGAGAAGTAAAAAGGTAGATGAATATTTATGAAAATATAAAATCTTAAAAACAAATCTGCTTGGTATGTCATATTGCTTTATTTAGTAAACATTATGACTGCAAAGTAGAACCTTGTAAATCAAGATCTTTTTTGTTGTGTAATAAATTCCTCAAAATTCAGGCATACCCTCAATTGTTTTTGTAGCCTTTTTTTTTTTTGCGGGGTACGGGGGTTGAACCCAGGGGCATTTTACCTCCGAGCTACACCCCCGGCCCTATTTTTTATACTTTATTTTGAAACCGGGTCTCACGAAGTTGTGGAGGGCCTAAGTAGCTGAGGCTGGCCATGAACCCAGATCCTCTGGTCTCTGCCTCCAAGTACTGGGATTACAAGTGTGCGCCACCACGCCCGGCTTTCTTTTTTTTTTTTTTTTGGTTCTGGGGATTGAACCCAGTGG
>PVJS01019902.1:0-33189 GCA_004027185.1 Glis glis | reverse complement strand
CCTGGCATTCCTGACTTGAGTTGAGAAGTCTGGGGTGATTTTTATTGTTTTGCCCCTGTATGTCACCCGTTCTTTTGTTCTTACTGCTTTTAGAATTCTTTCTTTGGCCTCTACGTTAGTCATTTTAATTATTACGTGGCGAGGGGAGGTCCTTCTTTGGTCCTGTCTTAACGGCGTTCTATATGTCTCTTGTATGTGTGGGGTGGGAGTTCGGGACGAGGATGAAGAGGAGGACGACGATGAGAAGCGGTCCCAAAGGCTAGGCATGGTGAGGTCAGACGCCAGGACGTTTGCCGATGAGCTCAGGGTGCGGGAGCGCAGAAGCCGCAGCTCGTGCGGCCGGCGAGAACTGCTGGGACAAGTGCGTCCTGCCTCTTGAATGGATTGCGCCGACTGGTGCCAACCACCGAGCGCTGCCCAGACCTGTCTCTTCTACCCTCTCGCGCCTCCCCCTCGGCCTGCTGCTACAAGAGTTTCTAAGTACTTGAGTACCACATTATTTATGTAACGAATAAATGCTACTGTTTGCATATTAGGTTTCAAAACTATGCTTTTTGTTATCGATAAGACTCAAACAGTTTTGTTGAATGAATTGAATAATCTCTTTTTGTCATCCTTGATTTTATCAATCAATAAATATTAAATAATAACACTATCATGTACAAGACACTCAATTGATTTTTCTTTAAAAAGAGGTCCTTATGCACAAAGAATTATTGGCATTATTAAGTAGTTAATGAACTGTCTCCGTTAAACAAGTCACAGTCGATATTCTACTTCCCAATTTCTTCATCAAAAAGCAGTGTTTTTCCTTGACTTGGAATGCTGAATTCTATAGAACTTTTTTTTTTTAATTTTGACATATGGTTCGGTGATAAACTTAGTAAAGAAATACTGTGGATACTTAAAAATAAGTTTACATTTTGAAATGCCTTTAAATGTTAAGAACACTTGTAATATAATAAAAGACTAGGGCATAAAATCTTGACTTGAGCTCAATTTCAGATATTATGTACCGTCCTAACATAACCTCCAGAAGACAGACCTCAGCTCCAATGTCACAGAGTCAAATAAGAGTGAGAATGTTTGCAAACTCGTGTCCAAAATATGATAAACCTGCATGTACAGTTTAAAAAAGTAGGAGAGTTATTTTAAACTAAGCTGTGTGTCATCAAGTTTGAGACTTTGATTTCCTTTCATGTCGCTAAATGGAATAGTCCAATAATGCAGAGGAAGGGGAAAGGAAAGTTGAAAAGTTACCAAAACATTACAACTCTTTCAAGAAACCACAAAATACAGCCGTTTTGAATAAAGCTCAGTAGTCTCTCAGGCCGTGTGGGAGGGTTACAGCTTCCTTCTTTGAACACAAAAGATCCCTCAATGGATCCAACCACCTTTATTGTCCTGGAAGTTCTTTTGTTCTCATAGCTCTGCATAAGGAAAGGAAAATGTTCCTAAGTAGTGTAAATAAGCTATAGTGGATTAAAATAAAGTTTTGAAACCATAATACTTTGAGATGGAGACCTGAGGCCTCACTGTGACATTCTCTAAAAATGCACTAGTTTTTCTTATAAAAAAATTAATCAAACACATAAATTTTCTTTTTCTCTCTCTTTTGCCCTCTAACACCCCCCACCCCCACACTCCCACACACATACCACCATCTACTTTTCAGCAATGACTGAAAAGATTAACATACAATTTTTCCTTCAGGGGCTTATAAAAACTGTAAACCTTTGGAAAGGTTATGTGAACTTTTAAACAAATACTTACATGTTATAAAGTACATTATGAAACAGAAAATGTAGGAACAAAGAATATGTTCTCCAGTTAGACAGAAACAAAACTGAACCTTTAACATCTTTTTTGATTCAAAGCAATAATTGATTTGGAATTCCCGTTCTTGCATTTAATTGGAGAAATGTATCCTGAAAGCATCATGGGTTTTGTGTGCCAGTCTGGGTTGTCTCCTCCATGTAGGGAGCCGCTCTCTTCCTTAGAGCACCATCAGAGGGAAGCAGGCGTTGAACTTGGAGAAAGTAGGAGATTATTTTTTCTCACCAAGCAATGATTTGACATAATAGTTCACAATAGTAATAACAGTAGCAACGTCTACTATGTTTTCTCAATTGGAAAACCTTTTGAATCACATATCCTCATCTTATTTATTACCATTTTTAATTGAAATTTAGGAGATGACTCGTATTACACACAACAAATACATCCAAAGAAAATCAATGGTCCTAAAAGGCCAGCTCAGTTTTGACACTGCTCCAATTAAAGTGCAGCAGTGAAAAGCAGACCTGACATTGATTTCCTTTCTCCTTTTTTGAAAATAGATTTTTTTCCTTGAGAAGCAATGCGAAATATTCTATAGGACTGTTTCTCTTTCTGTGGTGCAAGGTTGTTCCTAATATACTCTTGGTCATCTGCTTGATAATGAGGAAAGCTTAGTACCAACTAGTCTATTCCTATGGTATTTCCTTTTGCTTGTTTATACTCAACTTATTTAAAAATACCAAGGAGGAAGACACAGTGATTTTTCAGTATGGTGGGGGAAGGAAGTGCTCAAAATTATATTTCAGACAACACATGAAATATATTGTTATAAAAGATTGTAAAAGTGGCTGTAAGCAACAAAATGGAAGTACTAATTATTTCATATATGACACAAAATTGATAACTCACAAATTAAATATTTACAATCAAAACGTAAAGTTGACATTGGGGTACTCTTTTTCAACAGTTACATACAAATGTGTTTATTTATAACATGAGTTTGGGGTGGAGGAAGTGACTCATCAAAAATGTTTTGATTTATTGACTGACATTCAACTGGAAGCTTATCTTCCTGATGCACATACATACCATAAGGGGTGCATAGCTCATATACGATTTCCTGTTATTCTCTGCCTCTGTAAAACAAATGCGGCCCAACATGGAAGAGAGTTATGGGGGATATAAAACATATCTCTCATTATAGGATAGAACAGAAAAGCCATCAAAATCACCCATCATGTTTTACCAATGTCTATTTGCATACATTAAAAAAATTGTGTGTGTGTGTGTGTGTGTGTGTGTGTATGAAAATCTCCAATGCTCTTGGAAATGTTTTATGATCCCATAGCCTTATGCACTTTTCCGATTTAATATTTGCTCCAAGCGAAAGGATCTCTTCTGTTGGATGACAACAGCCTTCAAGCCGATAAAGATCCTTTGAGAGTCTTTCATTTCAGTGAGCTACACCTGAACTCTGAAAGCTAATAGAGGCCTTACCTAGGTTCACTGGGTCAGACCAGGAGCCGTCCTTTAACCTCTCTTTCCCTTTGAGAGACTCTGAACATTCCTTTCTGTCAATTTGGGGAACTTACATTATTAGTAACAACTCAAAAGGGAATTTTGTCTGCTTGTTTAGACAATCAAAAATCTTTAGTGATTCACTTCCCGTCAGTGAACTGAAAAAGTGAAGGTGCAAATAACTGCATTTCACACACAATAATCTCAGAAAGCAGCATATTACAGATTTGAAACTCATTTCCAGAAATCAGCTTCACAGAATCACCCACCCCATCCCACAGTGGCCTGATCTCCCCTCCACCTTCCCAACCCCATACATTGGAGGTGTACAGATAGTACTTGACATACATTAAAGATTGCAAATGATTTTACATCAATGAATACAAATTGAATCACTTAATATGTGATTCTGGAGTAGGTATCTCATTTCCTTTTTGAAGATAAGAGTTTAGGGTGAGAAGAAATATCCACTGCTTTGTGCAGAAATGTAATAGGTACATTGAAAAGAATTGAAATCCTTACTAAAAAATATATTGGAGCCAGGTGTGGTGGCACATGCCTATAATCCCAGTACTTGGGAGGCTGAGACAGGAGTATTGCAGGTTTGAGGCCAGCCTCAACAACTTAGCAAAACCCTTAGCGACTTAGGAAGACCCTGTTTCAAAAATAAAATTTAAAAAAAGGGCTGGGGATATAGCTTGGAAGTAGAATGTCCCTGGGTTCAATCTCCAATACCAAAATAGAAAGAAGTAAGTAAGTAAGTAAATAAATAAATAAATACCTTCATTTCTACAAAATACAAAAAAAATAAAAAGCAAAACTTACCCATGCTATTAGAAGTAAGAATAGTGGTAACCCTTCTGATTCTCCTTCTTGTCCCCATTCTGCTCACACTCACACGGGTGTGCTTTGTGAAGACTGGTGAGTTCTTCAGGACGCATGTGCGCATGGGAACCTTTCTTTCTATTCAATAATGTGAGGAGAAAACTTACAGTCCTGTCCAAGCAATGCTGTTCACTTTAGGATCCAGTTGTGTCATCTGGCTGATGACCCTTAGTATTATTTCTTTAAAGTCTCTTATTTTTAAATAATTAGCAGTTCATAGGAAGTCACAAAGATGGCACATCTACTTAATGGCTAGTGATGTTGAACAACTGTTTGTGTGCTTATTTGCCATTTGTATATCATCTTCAGGTAAATAGCTCTTCATATTTTTGCCTTTGTTTTTTCTTTAATTTTGCTATTTGCCTAATAAATTCCCTCAATATTTTTAGCATCTCCTTAAAAATGAATTTTAAAAATTCCCCCTAGTTCATGGCCTCCAGTTGAAAAGCTTCTGTGTAGCAAAGGAACCATTGAGACTCTGAAGAGGGAGCCTACAGAATGGGAGATAATCTTGCCAGCTATTCCACTGATGGAGGACTAATATCTAGAATATACGAATAACTTAAAAACATAATACTGAAAGCAAAAACCCTATTAAAATGGGCAATTGAACTAAATAGACACTTCACAAAAGAAGAAATACAAAAAGGCAGTAAATATATAAAAAAATTTTCAACATCACTAGCAATCAGGGAAATGCAAATTAAAACTACCCTAAGATTTCATCTCACTCCAGTTAGAATGGCAATCATGAAGAATTGAGAAGATGTGCAGAAATAGGAACTCTTATACACTGTTGGTGGGACTGCAAATTAGTATAACCACTATGGAGATCAGTATGGAGGTTCCTCAAAAGACCAGAAATGAGCCAGGCGTGGTGGCGCATGCTTGTAGTCCCAGTACTTGGGAGGCTGAGACAGGAGGATCGCAGTTCGCAGCCAGCCTCAGCAACTTGTGAGGCCCTCCGCAACTTAGTGAGACCCTGTTTCAAAATAAAGAATAAAATAGGGCTGGGGGTGTAGCTTGGAGGTAGAATGCCCCTGAGTTTAATACCCAGTACCACAAAAAAAAAGACAAGAAATGAAACCATCTTATGACCCAGCTATACCACTCCTCATTATCTTTCCAAATGAATTAAAGTCAGAACACTATAGTGATACATGTATATCTATGTTTATAGCAGCATAATTCACAATTGCCAAATTATGGAACCAACCTAGGTGTCTGTCAACAGATGAATGAATAACAAAAATGTGGTATATATACACAGTGAAATTTTACTCAGCCATAAAGGATAACAAAATGATGTCATTTGTGGGAAAATAGATGGAATTCAGGAATATTATGCTATATGAGATCAGCCAGTCTCAGAAAGTCAAAGGTGGTATGTTTTCTTTCATTTGTGGAAGCTAGAGAGAAAATAGGAAACAAAAGGGACTTCAGTTAAATGAGGAGAAAGAGTGGAAGGGGTTGGGTGGAGGGGCTGGGGAAGGGAAAAGGAAGAATTGATTAAAGAAATAATTCAAATTATTCTATGTTTATATATGGCGGTATAACGACCAATACCACTATTATGTACAGAAAGGGCTGATAGGGAGAGGGCTGGGTAGTGGGGTGGGGCCTGAAGGGGAACACACCCAGACCTGTGTTCATGCTTGTTTGTATGACTTTGAACCTCACTATGATGTATAATTGCAGTGCACCAACAAAAGTGTAAAAATAACCTCCTCTATTTCAGTATCTACAAGTTGTTGTTGTTATTTCTGCTGGTCATGAGCAATGCTTCCCACTGGTTTCCAGGGTGCCCCTGCCTTCTCATCTCCTTTACATTGCGCGTCCTCTTCTTCCAGTCTGGAACGCCACACACTTCTTGTACTCGTCATCTCCTCTACGCTGTGATTACTGGTGGAAAGTCAGAGCATCTATTAAGGCTCAGGTAAATGACAGCTCTTCCAGGAAGCCTTGACTTTTCTTACCAAATGCACATAATCATTAGTCCTTTATACTGGCACAACACTTTTAGAAATAGTTCTTGGTAGCACCATTGCAGATCCAGTTCATCTCCTGTCCTCATGATATTTAGCATTTCCTCACTCACTGGCCTGATTTTGTGTCAGCAGCACTCCTTGTCTGAGTCTTTCTCTGGCTTCTGTCCTACCTGAGACTTCAGCCAATGGTGAACACACACCCCAGCTTCCTTGCTCCCTGCATGGATAACTGTTTTCCAGAATTCCCAAGTGAAATTAATCCTAGCTGTGCACAAGAGTACCTGGCTGGTAACACACCTTTTATTGGCTGACTTCCTTTCCCTGTCTCCCTTCCTACTGATACTTCCCCCTCCCTAATAAGCTCAAATAATTTTTTCAGGATAACCCAGATCAGTGACAAGTGTTCCATTCTGCCATGGTGAATAGGAACCCATATGCCCTCCATGTTTTTTGTGAAACAGAAGGCTCTTTGCAGATAGGGAACTATGAAGATAGAAAGCAAACCAAGAGTATCTCTTAGCCAAGAGCAGAGCAGGAGCAAAGGCCGTGAAGGCAACATATCCTTGGCATATTTGAATGACCATGAGACCAGTAGGGCTAAAGTGAGTCAGAGTAAGAATGGCTGGAACTGGAGATAAGGTCCTAGAGGAAAGTTCTATCTTCCCCTTTCTTCAAACAGGGAATTAGTGGAGGTGAGAACAAATGGGCAAAATAGATTTTTTAAAGCCCGATGACTGTGGAAATATAATATTTCTTGTTAATGTTACCCATGTCTAAATGGATCTCTAAAATGTTACCAATGCACACAAGCCATTTTACCTGGTATTTTAATGTTGTTAATATACATAGTCAACCTAATTAGAAAACAGGATCTTTATGTTAAATACAAAATGGTATATAATGAGCAAGGTCCCTAGTGTGTGCACGCTCTCTTTCTCTCTCCCTTTCTTTCTCTCTATATATTTATACATATTAATATATATATATTAATAAGCTGATATGAAGACAGCAAATGTCACTGGATTAGGTACTATGGAGACGTCAAAGTGACCATCTGTAAATTGGGCAGAGATGCTACCTGTTTGCAGGCTGGGATGTACCTGTCATGACATTTTGGTTAGATCTTATTTGTGCTGGATTCTCATGTTATTAATCTCAAAGATGGATCAGCCTAAATCTTGACATAAATCCTCCTCAAACCAAGGGATAAAAGAATTAACCCCAGCCAGCTGTATCTGTGACTAGAGGCCATGAACCTTTTTCTGCAGAGCTAAAAAATAGATTTCATTCTTGACCTGAGACATTGCCATCTATCTCAGAATTGATCAAAGTCTGTAAGACTCAGTAACTTTGAGGAGGAGAATCTTCCCTGGAGGCCATGTTGAGAGGTCTCCAAATCCATTTTACTTCTGATTGAAGGTAGACTTCTAGGATTTAAGTGATACCACGAACAGAGAAAAGAAAGATAACTACACTAAGCCCATCTTGGGATCTTCCTTATAGGTATTTTCAGGAAAAAAAAAGTAAGGTGAGATAATTTATTCCCATTTGGCTAGCTTTCTCTTAGTTATGTGCCTTTGTGTCTCTCTTAACGTGTCCTCTTAGTGACTTAAAACGATGGGAGGAAGGTATATTTTAGTCACAAATCATCATACGAACAGGGCTTAATTGGGACTTGCTCATCTCTGCTTTACTTGGCTTTTACTGGGAAAAGAGTCGGGAACTGATCCTGGGAAGACTCAGATAGTGGAGGATGGTGCAGCTGTGGTTCCCCAGGCATGGCTCTCATCCCCAAGGGAGGCCTCTATGTGGCGCCCCCACCGGGCAGCCTACAGTGTACCTGGTTTTCTTACATGTCAGTGCAGGGATAGTGTCCCACAGGATAGTGCCAGGCAAAACCCTTTTGCTTTTTATTACCTAGCCTCAGAAATCACACAACATTCATCTGGCACAGTCTACTGACCAAGGCAGTCACTCCAGTCCGCCAGGTTCAAGGGAGGAGACATAGCTTCTAACTTGCCATGCTGAAGTGTTAATAGCACATTGTAGGATGAGCATGTTAGCTATCTTTACGAAATACTGCTGGTCATATTTTTCTTTTTTTGCAGACCTATGGTTCTTCTCTTTCCCTATCAAATAGGAAAACTAACACAGCTTCCAAGGTCTGGATCTGGCTCTTTAAACAGAACAACTGGAAATGATTAAAAGATGAAGAAACACTCATATTACATATGAAGCTCAATAGTTTTGCACATGGACATTTCATTGGAATAAAAAAAATTGAGTTTGAATATCAACTCTGCTATTTTCAGCTCAGGTTTCTTCGCATGTGAAAGAGAATTTTTATCTCAGAGCACTGATGGTGATTAAATGAGATAATTCATGAAAACTCTGAGCAGATACCTGCCCGTATAACACCTGGTTTTAGTTGGAAAGCAGTAGTGATGGAGATAGAAATTGATGGTAGTAATAACAGTGAAGTACTTAAGCATTGTATATTTTGAATCCTCTCAATAAATATTCTTCTGCTGCTGCCCTAAATTCCACAATAAGTAGGCTTCTTTTAATTTTATATCACCCAAGCTCATAAGCATTAGTGCTTAGCAATTCATGCATATCTGATGAATGCACATTGATTTGAATTAAATAGAATCAAATCAAGTTCTCTCTAAAAATAATACCTCAGTTCTGTTCTTGGTTCGACCGGTGAGTCACTGTGGAACTTATAACTAGCAAGCTCTGTGCATTTTGCACAACTATAGCATTGCTTTAGTGTTGCCTTCTTCTATTGTAGAATATCTATTGGTCAGGATGGTCAGTGAAAGTCTTTCACTAATAGTGTGTGGCATCACACCTTCAGTGAAGCCTTGTGAGCCTGCTGAGGCCCTCTCTGCTCTCCCCTCCCCTGGAAGACCCTGAAGGTACTTGCTGTGTGCGCTCCTCCACCAGCATGCGACCTCAAACTCTCCCGTGTCCTCTCCTGCACTGCCGTCTTGAAGAGTTTTTCTGCCCTTACTCTTTCACTCTGCATTTCATTACTAGCTTGTAGAATCTTTGCAAACAAGTGACAAGCATTCTATATCACTAATTATTTCATGTATATATTTCATATACATTTAACGTACGTCACACGCCAGGCCCTGTTCCCAGCCCTGGGACTCCATAGTGAGCTATAGAAACTCCCTGTCTCTGGCTGGGCTCCCCAGTACCTGGAGATACTGATCCGTCTGCAAATGTCTATTTGAGAGGTGATGTCAGGGAACACCAGCAGAGGAGTGGGGAAGTGGGACAGCAAAGGGAGGAGATGGCAAGTTAAACACTGTGGGCAAGCCAGGTACAGTGGCACACACCTGTAATCTCAGTACTTGGGAGGCTGAGACAGGAGGATTGCAGATTTGAGGCTAGCCTTGGCAATTTAGTGAGGACCTCAGCAACATAGTGAGACCCTGTTTCAAAATAAGATAGAGTTGGGGTGTGGCTCAGAGGTAGGACATCCCTGGGTTACATCCCCAATACCACAAAAAGAAAACAAAACAACAAACATATAAAACAAAACATTGTGGGCAACCAGTGCTTGGTCTTTCTGGGGAAGCATGGGAAGCAGTACAGAACACACTCCCCAGACTTGTGTATCTGAACTGTGAAATCAGGGATGTCATAGAGAGGGGTTCACAGTAGTTCCTGGGTCCCCTGCAAAAGTGCGTTCCGCAATAGTGAAAGCTGTCAGGCAAATCACATATGTGATAGAAGATGAGCCAGTGTGGACTGAAACAGTGATGCAATGGTGGCCGGGGGATGCTGTCCTGTCTAGGGCCACGGCGACAGAGTGCCCCACACTGGGTGCTTTAAAACTCTGAAAGCTATTTTTCTACAACTTTGGAGACTTGCAGTCTAAAATCAAGGTGTAGGCAAGGTCATACTCTCTGTGAAACCCAGAGAAGACTCTTTCCTTGACTTTTCCTAGTTTCTGGTGGTTTGCCAGCGACCTTTGGTGTTGCTTATCTTGCAGACACATTGTGCTGATCCTCATGTATGCATGCCACTCTCCCTCTGTCTCCTTTTCATCTTCCCTCTCTACCTGTGTCTGTGTCCAAATTCCCCCTTCTATAAGGATACCAGCCATATTGGATGGGGACCCACCCTAATAACCTGGCTACTTCTGTCAAGACCCTATTTCCTATAAGTTTACATTCTGAGGCTCTGGGGGTGAGGACTTGAAGGTAACTTTTTTGAAAGCCACAATTCAACACATCTCAGAGAATCAAAGTGTGGGTGTGAGAGCATCTGATGTAGTCTCTGCTTTAAAGAACTTATGAGTATAAGTTGGGGAAATTAGCTTTATATTAAACAAAAACAAATACACTGCATAGCATATAGGATGATAATAAATATTACGGAGAAAACTTAACACAATCCTTTTACTTTGATGGTTTGTTTGTTTACTCGCTAAGGACTTTCAGCAGCTTCATATGTGGGATGTTGAGCTCAGAAGAGTGATCAATTAGACATAATTTATAATCCCTCAGGACCACACACACACACACACACACACACACACACACAGTCATCCCTCAGTATTCACAGGAGATTGGTTCTGTCTCCTCCCACCCCACTTCTGTACAACGGATACCAAAATCCGTGGATGTTCAAGTTACTTATATAAATGGCATAGTATTTGAATATAACATATCAAATACTATGCATATCTTTTTATATACTTTAAATCATCTGTAGATTACTTATTATACTAATACAATGTAAGTACTATGTAAATAGCTACTATACTATATAAAAATAATGACAAGAAAGTCTGTTCATGTTTAAAAGGGATGAAATTTTTAAAAATATGTTCAATCTATGGTTGGATTCATAGATGTGAAACCTATAGATAATAAGGCCTGATTTTATTTATGTACACATACACACACACACACACACACACACACACACACAATGCATCTAAAAATTGATTTCATGGAATATTAGCCTGAAAATAGAATGTCAACATAGAAACAATCTCCTAGTTTACTTAAGGTAGACACGGTGATACTTCTATCTATCGCATGAAGTTGTTATTTAGTGCATTTACTTTTATTCTTTCTAATGCATAAAAATCTCATTAGCAACTCACAAATGGGCATTCTAAGCACTGTAGGTATAATTATATAAAAATGTGCCGGCTGTGTTTCAGTTTTGGTGCTAGAAATTATAGCAATAAAAAAACCTTCTTACTCTGTGTATCGTGGGGAGAAAAATGACATTAATCCTAAACAATGGGTAATAATTGAGAGGTGTTGTCAAGCAGTACAGTGACAGAAAAATCCCCTTGCTAATCTCCTTTGTTTCTTTGAATAATTACCAGTTATAGAAAAGGAACAGGTCGGTGCTATAATCCCTTTTTGTTATTAATTTGAAGAGAGACTATTTTAATCGTATTTTGACAGTTCCTTACCTAAACTGCTAACAATTTCTTTCCTCTGTATTATCAGGTGAAGTTACCAGTTTTGGTCACTGGTGCCTGGACATCCTTTCAGTGTTTTTAGATCTTGCTCCTTGGACTCTGTGCCCTGAGTCCCGGGGCTGAGGGGTGGGGGGTCCACTCAATACTGGTCTTAAATACACAGTTTTTTCTTTCTTTTTTTCTTCCTGAAAGCTACTAAGCACAGTTTGAATGCCAGTGCTTTCAATTAAGCCTTCCGGGTTTTGTACTGGTGTTAAATAGGCCACCAATGGGGTTGGTTGCTTCCGATAAATGTAGAACTGAAGGAAACTGTAGGGTGTAGAGAGAGATGATCCTTTACACCAATATAATGGAGATGAAAGATGGAACAAAAGTGCTCTTTTCTTGCTTGACTTAGAATAGAAATGTTGTAAATGATACTCTTAAACAACAGAATCACAGTAAAAATATCCACTGACACGGGAGAAAGAAAAGAAGCTCTACTTAACTGTGTTAATTATTGGAAACATACATATTAAGACAGGAAAGACAGGCAATCCTATTCTTCAGGGGTGACTTCCTTCTCAACAAGATGATGGAAGGAAGAACCATGTCAGCCATTGTCCTCCCTCCCCTAGCAGTCTCTCTGTGGCCTGTGGCGAGGACTGCGTGAGGCGTCTCTAATTGTCCTGCATGCTGAGAGACCATGAGGACAGTAGCAAAGCTGGTGGCCCTCCTCATGTCCTGCGAGCACTTGAGCAGATGTCTCCCTGAGAGCTTTCTCTGGTGATGGGAACTAGGTTCGCCCTATTCATGATGAGGCAGGTGAGAGGTATAGGGATATGGGGAAGAGGTCACAGTGCTTGGTCTTTTTCCCTTAGGTGAGACAATCTGAATCAGGTGTGTTCTGCATGCTCTTCCAGAGCTCCCAGGTGGTTGGAGTTCCAGTTATTCACAGTGATAGCAGGTACCCAGGATTGTCCTTCCTTGCTATTTCTTCCTACTAATGTTTCCTGGGATCACCCTCAGATTATCCACTGGTACCCACATATTAGAGTTATAGTCACTGTGAAGATTTTTGTGTTTTAGACATAAAAGAGGTCTTTGTCTTTATAGTTGCACTTTTCTTCTTTCCTCAAAAATACTCATATCAAGTCCAGATTACTCCTGAATTTTTTTTAATATTTAAATTAAAAGACCTGGAAAGCTTGGTGTGGTCATGCATACCTGTAATCCCAGTACTTGGGAGGTTGAGACAGGAGGAGAGCAGGTTCAAGGCCAGCCTCAGCAACTTAGTGAGACCTTCAGTACCTTAGCAAGACCCCGTTTCAAAATAAAATAAAAATAAAGGGACTCCAATGACAATGGGGAACCCTCAGTGGTGCAAGGAAAGGGGTACAAGGGAAGGGGAAGGGTAAGAAAGAAGTGAATCTATGGAATTACTGTCATAAACAATGTGTATATATGAGATTATGCCAACATCATTCTCAGTGCTACATGTGGGGGGGGAGGCAGGGGGGAGGGACACCAAGAGCTGTGTGCATGTATGTTGACACCAAACTGATACTCATTGTGATATGAGACTACAATGCACCAATAAAAACATAAAAAAAAAGCTAGGGATATAGCTTGGGGGTAGAATGTCTCTGGGTTCAATCCTCAGTACAAAAAAAGACCTTGAAAAATATCATGGAAACTGCACTTTTGTAATTTTGTAATTTAAGAAAGGAGTCTCCATTTAGCAGCTTCTTCTTCTTCTTCTTCTTCTTATTATTATTATTATTATTATTATTATTTTGTAGTACTGGGAATTGAACCCAGGGGCATTCCACCTCTGAGCTACACCCCGAGCCCTATTTTATTTTTTATTTTGAAACAGGGTCTTACTAAGTTGCTGAGGGCCTAAGTTACTGAGGCTGGCTGTGAACCTGTGATCCTCCTGTCTCAGTATTTCACGTACTGGGATTACAGTGGTGCATCACCATGCCTGGCATCTGTGTAGCTTCCTAAACCTCAGAGGTGAAGATAACACATCTTCTACTAATTTGGCAAGTTTTCTGTGGTCTAAAATGGCCAGGATATTGACACATACATACTCTGGCTAAGAGAATGCATAAACACTTTTAAAGGAATTGTTCTATAAACAGTAATAACACAACGTTGCGGTGTTCTGCCTTCAGAGGAACAATTATTGGGATTTTATTATGTACATGTTTTGGAAAGTCAGCCCCATGAATGGTGGGGTCCCACTAGAGATCAGGACGGGGCTGCTTATCACATCCTGGGAAAGGGTCTGTTCCCTTCTGTTATATTTTCTTTGAATTGTGGAATTTGTAGAAGTGATTATCATACACAATGAAAAGAAACTGGAAGAGCGATGGGGAGGATTAATTGGGAAGCTAAGCTCCTATCCAAATGCAGTTTCACTTTTCTATCTGAATTTTTGGCCATCAATCCTTTGCCAGTTTACCAAAGAAGGGTCCCAAAATGATTCTTGATGATTAGCCATCAAATAGAAAAATAAGTGAGATAATTTACTTGTCCTTTATAGGAGTGCTTCCACAATAGAGCTAGGACTTTTATTACAGGTCTTGAAATGCAAATGTCAGCTTGTCCCTTCCTGTTGCTTCATGTTCAGTGGCTGCCAAGACCATGGAGATAGAATTGTCAAGGGCACTCATGGAAGTCATTTGTCCAATTTGATCTTCAAAAGTGGTTTATTTGGTATAAAAAAGTATAAAAGTAAGCATTTATAGACAGTATCAGAGCAGTATATCCCCTGTGATGGAGAAGGCCTTGAGGTGGCTCTAAGTGTGATGTGTTAAAGGTACAAATGTAGAAACAATGTCTTCACTTAGGATATCTCCTATATGCCTGTAGAGATAACTGGAATTCCGACTCAGTTTAAGAAGTAGTAGATTTAACTCTGGAGCCTTGGGACTTAAAATGTCCAACCTGTAGCATTAGGATCAGGATACCCTATGCGCCAGACAGAGAAGCGTCATCCTAGAATATTAGACCTGGGCCATCCAGTACAGCAGCCACTAGCAACATGTTGCTACTGAGCACTTGAAACATGGCTAGTGTAAATAGAAATATTCTGTAAGTGAAAAATATGCACCACATTTCAAAGACATCATGCAAGAAAAGCAATGTAAAATATCTCAATGATTTTTATATCTATTACAGGTTAAAAGGATAATATTCTGAATGTATTAGATTAAATAAATATATTTTGTACTATTTCTCCTGTCAATTATTGCTTGTTTAATGTGGTTACTAGGCAATTTGAAATCATATATGCTGGCTGGCTGAGAGACCTACGTAGTCTCTTAACGGTTCCGTTCCTACAGCACCCACCACCCTGGGCCATGCAGACCATGGCAGATATCATCATTTGCTGTGAAAACCTAGAAATTGTAGATAATATATCATAACAACCCTCTTATCAGACTCTCCAATTTTGTTGTTGCTTTTTTTTTTCTTTTTGGTCTTTACTTATTGATGAATCCTTGATAAATCCTGTAGAATACATATTCCTTGCAATGTGGTGCCATTGAGTTCTTCACCAGCTTAAAAAAAATCATGTTTTTATTTTTAATACTTGGACATAGAGGTCAGTCCCGAGCCAATATCCTTTAGGGACCAGTTCCTTAATTGTCTTGGGCCAGTAAGTGTTCCACCTTCCACCAAGGATCTGTGTGTGAAGGCTCATGATCAAACTTCAGGCGGTGCACAAGTCAGCCTGAGAGTTTCCTTCCCACTTATGCAGACTTCAGGGTCAGTGAGAGGTGAGTGCCTCAGGCTCTGTCCATCCCCGTGTCTTTCTTGAGCAAGCCCTGATCACGTCCATGGCCCTGTGCGTGCAAGTAGTCAGCTAAACACTCAGGAATGTGTTGGAGCCCCTATGGCCATCTTGTTCTCGATCTTCCTTTTACATTTTTTGTCTAGGCTCTTGTTTGCTCCAGACAAAATTCCAGCCCTAGGCGGCCTTGATGTGAAGGTGCTACTAGTAGATCACCGTTGTTTTCATTCATGACCCAGGATAGGAATTTCTCCTTTGATCTGAGCTTCAAGTCATTTCACATAGAAACAAACTGCCTGGGAATGGGGATTTTTCCAGGAGCTGCTAATGTGATCAGGGCATTGACTACCCTCTGAAGATGTGGCCTTTAATGGTCAGTTTTCTCTGCTGGCTGCCCGGCTGCAAGCATTTTGTGGTCACCTGGCCACCAAAGGAAGGGAGGGGGATGAAAATAGTACTAAGTGAAATGCCACAGACACACTATTTTTAAGAAATGGTTCGATTTGATTGTTTGCCTGCATTTTCATTGTTTTGCAGAGGAGTGGGCTCGTTCACGTCCTCACTTCACTATTTCAGCTACAAAGTGTTAATCAAACTCAAGTATCTCAGGGTGAAATGTGCACACTGTTAATCCCCGTGCTTACTTAACAAATGACTTAATGAATATAAAGTGCTTACAAGGGTTTCAAGCATACATACTGAGTATGATAAGCATATACAAATATGAGTATAAGCTACCATTATCGTTATTCCCCTCTCCTCTCCGAAAGTCGCTTCTCTCTTCTCCTTCAATTTGGAGCACAAAGAATAGAATATTTGAAGCTACAGAAGTAAGAGCCAGTGATAGACAGGGAAAGAATTTACGATGTATTTTCACAGATTTAAGACAATAACTGCAACCAATTCAGAGGGTTTCAAACTCCAAGGTAGCAGGCTACCAAACTATTACACCAGAACATTCCAAGGACCTCCACAGTTTGAAACCCTGGAAGCTCAAGAAGACAGCACCTCACCAAGATCCTCCCCCTGACCAAATTCTAGCCAGGCTATGCTGAGCCCTCTTCTCAACTCGATTCTAACCTTGACCCTACATTCATTAACAAATGTTCCCAGTTTCTGATAGCTTAAAGCTACATCTCTACTGTGACACTACCCCCATTAAAATGCTTACCCAAGAAAACCCAAGGCTGACAAAAAAAGTTTTCTGTTTCTTCCAGGCAAGATCTGAGGCTGGGGCCTCTGTCTCCTAGTTTCAGTGGGAGGATATAATCCTAACTTCAACAAATGACAGGCAGCAGGCACAGCTGGCTTGATTGTCTTTCCCTTGATAAACCATTTGTCATTTTTCACTCCCCTGTCTGCTGAGCCCCCACTTTCCCTGTCTCTCTCTCTCCCCCACTTCTCCTTGACAATGTTTGTAGCATCTGTCCAGCTGAACTACAGTTCGGTGTCCTGTGAGTTCCAGTCAGCACCATCCCCAGGGAATCCAGAAACAACTGTGGGAGCTTAAGGACACAGCAGAAGGACCTACTTCATGCCATCATGACCTTAAGCTCTAATCAGGAAAATTTGATTTTTTTGGTGAATGTAAGTACTGTAATGTAATGTAATGGAACTAATAAGGATTGTAGACACTGTAATAGTCCCCATGTATTGAACCTCTCCTATATGCCCAACAGTGCAGTAGATTCTTTATCTATGGTGCATCCAGCAATTCTTCCAGGTTGCTTTTCTTCTCTCCACGTAATGGATGAGGAAGGTAAGGCACTCTGTTGGTCAGCTTTCCGTTGTTGTGACAAAATACCTGAGATAACAACTTAAGGAAGGAAAGATTTATTTTGCCTCATGCTTTCAAAGGTTTCAGTCTATAGTAATTTGGTCCTATTGTTTCTGGACCTGTGATGAAGCAGAATATCATGACAGGGAGCCTGTGGTGGAAGAAAGCTGCTCACTTCATGATATCCAGGAAAGATGGGGAGCAAGAGACAAAATATAGCCTTCAAGGGCAAGTTCTCAAGAACCTACTTCCTCCAACCATGCCCTACCTCCTAAGTTCCCACCATTTACCAATAGTCCATTAAATTATGAACCCATCCATGGATGAACCCACTGATGAGGTTAGATCCCTCATGATCCAGGCCCCTTTCTAAGGCACCACCTCTGAATGCTGTTGCATTGGGATCAACTCTTCAACATAGGAGACTTTGTGGAAGAGTTTAGATCCAATCTGTAAAAGGTAAGCAACTTTCCCAAGAACACACACCTAGTATTTGTCAAAATCAGATTTGGAACTCAGATCTTCTTCATCCAAAATAATATTATTATTCCAATATACTCTGTCTCATGCCATCTGTAGAAACATATTTCTTATTTGCGCCTTTAAAATCTCTGGATACCGATGTCAAGTGAGAAAAAAAAAGCCAGCACAGCAATAACAGCAACAAATTCCAAGGAAAAAAGCCAGAGAAATGATGAAATGAACCTCTACTGCCTGCATATTACCAAGCCCTACAAAAGCACACCAAGAGAACTGGCAAAATGGAAAACTGCCTTCCCCAAAGGGCATGGGAGAGTACAAAAGAAATTTGACTCATAAAGCTATTTGAGTGGTAATTTACAGTACAGTAGCTGAAGTAAAAATTGCTTCCTATTCATTTACCCAAGTTGGGGAAAGAAAGTTACTTTCAAAAGCTGAAATGTTGATAATTGCTTATGTGGACTTCCACTGTAAAGAGAAAAAGCATTGCCAAAGCTAGAATTACTCCAGTGAAAAGGTGATCCGTGTTGCAACAATTTGGGTGAAATTCATGAACTGAATGAAGAAGAAGAATGAAGAAGAGGAGGAAGACAATTTTGTCTAAATGTAAGTAAAGTCAGTTTTTGTTGGATAGAATAAAGGCAAAATTACTCAACAAATTAGTCAGCAGTGTGTTTCCATTCCAATCAAGATCCAACAGGTGCATGGGAGAGAATAATCTTTTGGGTTCACAATTTTTATTGAAAAATTTCTTTCTCAAGGATCTGAGCCTAGGCACCTTTGCTAATGTATAGACTTTGTTCTCTAAGATGTTAGAACTTTTAGTACTGAGAATGAGCAGCAGTGAGGCCCATGGCTATGGGCTAAACTGTGTCCCCAGTCCCAGGTCATATGGCAAAGTCCTAACCCACAATGTGACAGTATTTGGAGATAGGGAGTGAAAGGAAGTAATTAAGGTTGAGGGGGTCAGAAGAGAAAGACCTAACTGGAGGGGACGGGTGTCCTTATAAGAAAAGACACTGAAGATTTCTCTCTGCACAGATACAGAGGAAAGGTCATGGGAGGACACAGCAAGAAAATGGTGTGTATAGGTGGCACATGCCTGTAATCCCAGTACCTGGGAGGCTGAGACAGGAGGATCACAGATTCAAGGTTAGCCTCCTCAACTTAGCAAGACTCTGCTCCAAAATAAAAACTAAAATATGGCTGGGGATGTAGCTCAGAGGTAGAACTCCCCCTCACCCATCCTGCTCACTTTCAATCTCTAGTACCCCCCCACAACACACACACACACACACACACACACACACACACACACACACGGAAATGGTGTCTGTAACCCGTAGAAACCAACTATGTCAACATCTTGATCTTGGATTTCTCTCTTCCAGAACCATGAAAAATAAATGTCAGTGGTGTATGCCCAGTTTGTGATATTTTATTATGGAAGCCAGAGCACATCCATCTACTTACACAACAGCAATTCTCAAATTTAGGTGTATCTATGTCATGTGCCTTACTGTATTTAGTCCATACCATTCAGTCTTCTTCTGTCAATCAATAGGAAGTCTTTCAAGGAAGTGGGTAAGGCAGGGATTGCCAAATTGCTATAACTACCCTTGGATGAGTTTTTAAATGAGTGCTGTGAATCATGTCTGACAAGTACCTTTCTCTTCTCCATTTAATTTCATTGCATATCATTTCCATTGATCTATATGTTTTCTATCAGCCTCACTTTTCTTTTAACCATGAGTAATTTCACTGCCTTTAAAGCTGCCCTTTAAAAACCACTTCAAAGTACTTTTTACAAGGCCTTTGCAATATCACAGGAAAAGCTTTGGCCTTTTAATTCCAGATGGCTTCCACATTCATCCAGGAAGGAGAGGTGATCTGAGAAAAGTGCAGATGAAAGTTGCACAGGTTCCAAGTCTTCTAGAACCCACTGAAGATGTGGATGAAACAAAGTTGTCCCCAGGTACCTATCACTAGGGCTACCCATTCTTTCAATGCAGTTTTTTTTTTTTTTTTTTTTTGCAGTAGCGGGGTGTGAACCCAGGGGCGTTCTACCTCCGCGCTACACCCCCGGCCCTATTTTTTTTATACTTTATTTTGAAACCGGGTCTCACAAAGTTGTGGAGGGCCTCACTAAGTAGAGAGAGAGAGAGAGAGAGAGAGAGAGAGCTGAGGCTGGCCGCGAACCCGGATCCTCCGGTTTCCGCCTCCCAAAGTACTGGGATTACAAGCGTGCGCCACCACGCCCAGCTCAATGCAGTTTTTGAGCACAGATACTGAACTGAATTACCAGGAGCACAGCAGGCACCTTATGCAATGTTCAGAGTACTTATTTAATCAGTCCTTCGCCTACCCCTGCAGACCCTGGCTTTCTCTACTGTGTTCCTCTCCTTTTTCTTTTTGGTACTGGGAATTGAACCCAGCAACATTCTACCTCTGAACTATACCCTCAGCCCCTTTTTATTTTTTATTTAGAAGCAGGGTCTTGTTAAGTTGCTGAGGGTGTCACTAAGTTGTTGAGGCTGACCTGGAACCTGAGATCCTCCTGTCTCAGTCTCCCAAGTACTGGTATTACAGGTATGCATCATGGCACCTGGCTTCTTCTGAATTCTTTAAGGGACAAGATCTTGTGTCTTTTTCTATCTTGTATCCAGTGCTTCACACTTATTACACAATCCAAAATATGTTGAGTTTTATCGAAGACCACATAAACTAATGAAAAACTTTTTGTCCATTTAAAACTGGATTCAATTGTAAATAATAGAAACATAGTTACTTTATCCTAAATTCATTTAAGAGTCACATTTCTTTCATTCACTGAGACCCAAAGAGTACATACATTTCCCTGGTGCAACTTGACAAATTCATGATGAGTCCTTCAGACAAAAGAAGAGGAAAGTGGATCAATTTAGCCAGACAATAAAAATTAAGTTACTTCTATTTTGACTAAAGAAAACATCTTCTTTTATGGGAGAATTTCAAAACCACAAATTACAATTTAAAATGATAGCTAAAGGGCATAAACTACAGGAAAGCAATTTTTGTAAGATATATTAAACTTGAACTTTTCTATTATATTTGATGAGATGTAGAATCATAGCATTTTGTAACTTCAAATAAGGAAGGGGCTTTGGAGAACTCCCACTGAAAACCAAATGACACACACATACACACACGCACACACACACCCTTTTCTATGAACAAAAATGGAAATTTGCCTTTGAAAGTTGGAGCAGCATTTCCCCAGAGGTCCCTGTACAGAGTGGTCTTCAAACAAAGACATAATAATAGAAAGTTCTGTTCTCTTAGTATTTAGTGTTCTCTCTCTCTCTCTCTCTCTCTCTCACTTACACACACACACACACACACACACACACACACACACACACGACAAACAAATAAACAGACAGACACCCACTATGCTCTAGTAAAAATATCACATGTTTCCCTGACCACAGTGTACTTGCTAATTGGCTCGTCCACTTGGGAGGAGCCTTGTACCACATCTTCCACTACCCTCTCAGTCTTAGTTAGAATCACAGCATTTTGTTATGATTTTCCCCCAATTTTCCATCCTACACAAAATAAATAATTCTAGGGTGCACACATAGAGCAGAAATAAAAAGACAGTTGGAATAAAACAGACTGAGGTCTGCACTCAACTCTGCCATGCACTATGTGGTCTTAGGCACTTAGTTGCTTTCATTTTCAGTTGAATGATGAAAATCATGATGGTTGTTTGTAGTGTTGCTGTGCAGGTTAGGGATAATGGATATTCTTCAGTTTGGATGTTGAATGCTTCCCAGAGCCTCATGTGGTAAGGGCTTTGTCCCTAGGATGGTGCTACTGGGAGCAGGTAGAACCATTTGGAGGTGGGATGTACTGGGAGGTCCTTAGGTCATAGGACACATGCCTTCAAAGGGGATATGGGACACCGGCCCCTTCCTGTCTCTCTCTTTGCTTCCTGGCCATGAGATGAAGGGGTTTTCTCACGAATGCTTCCACCATGACCTGCTGCTTCAATACAACCCTAAAGCAATAGGGCCAAGTGATCTTGGACTGTAATTTCTAAAACTGAGTCAAAATAAACCTTTTCTCTTTATAAGTTAATTAGCTCAGATATTTTATCATAGTAACGGAAAGCTAACTACCATAGTGTCTAATATTGATACTGTATCTAGTATACAGAATAGGCACTCTTTTACCATTACTAGGATTTTACATGGAAATTGAACAATTTGTAACTGAACTGTAGTTTCTCAGGTTCAGTCTGGACTGAGTTGTAACCTCCATTATTTTATTTATGCCTGGGTAGATCTAAGCTGATTTGAATTGAGGCATGTGAAAGACATCACTAGAATTCCTCACCTTGGTTCTAATTCAGAATCAGTGAAAGACATGATATCCATGATATCGACTTGAGAGTAAGAGTCTCCATTGACCCAGAGTCTCACACAGATACCCTGCTTCATTGATCAATGAATCCACCCCTAAGAATTATCCCCTAAATGCACAAGAATTACTTACTCTGGTGCCTGTCATGAGCAACTAAGTCCTAACGCGTGCACTGAGAGCCGCTCTGTGCCAGGCACGTTACAAGAGGTGTGAGTAGTGGCGGTGAACCATAATCCTAGTGGCCATTTAAAAGTACAAGCCCCTTCCCATGTTGTTTCTTTTAATTCTTCTTTTTTTTCCCCCATGACAACTTAACAGATTACAATCAGTTTCCTCAGTGTGGTTTCTCAATTATAGGACACTATTTCCTAATAATGTAATAAGGCTCCAAAACCATATATTTGTATCCGCATGTAGTGCTCTTTTGACACAAATTTTTCAGTAACTGGAGTGGCAAATTTTTCAAGCAAAAAATAAAAGGCAAAGGGGAATAAGATTGGTGTTTTCTATTTTACCAGGGGACTATATTTAGCAAATAATTTTCCCCAAGATATGTTCTTGTCCTTCAGATTGACCAATTTACCCTTAGTGCTAGAGAATGAATGAGCCCCAGGATAAGCACCACTAGGTATCTATATCACACACTTGGTTATCCAGGCTGGGTCAGTAGCAGAAATGTACAGGTCCATCAGTACAATGAAATTCTGGATTACAGAAATTCAGGTTCAAATTGATATTATTACTTTGGGGAACTCTTCTGGCAGTATCTACAAAACCTAAATGTGCACATAATTTCTGACCCAGTAATTCTATTCCTAGACATGAATTAAACAGAAATGCAAAGTGTGTTCATCAGATGACATGTATAAGAATGGTCATAGCACCACTGCTTTTAATAGCTCCAAACTGAAGGAAATGTCTATTAGTAAAGGAATGGTAAATAATTTATGGCAAATCCACACATTGGGTTATGACACCACAATAATAATGAATGATCTACAGCTACATAAACTACTATAGATGAATCTCTTGAACATAATGTTGAGTAAAAGATAGATTAAAAAAGTGCCCCTGCTATGGAAGTTCAGCTAGACAGGAGACATGCTTTGCCATCTTTTGTGTAGAATGATACCTATAGTCAATAATAATGTATTTTATATTTCAAAGTAATTAAGAGAGTAAATTCCAAAGGCATTATGACAAGAAAGGTCAAGTGAGGTGATGGGGGTGTGGGGGTGTGCTAATCAGCTTGATGTAATCATTCCATACCATATATGTCTTAGCCTATTTTCTGATACTATAAGAGAATACCACAGATTAGATTATTTATAAAGGAAATAAATGTATTTCTCACAGTTTTGGAGGCTGGGAAATCCAAGACAGAAGGGCACACAAGGTGAAGGACTTTTTGCTGCATCATGTCGTGGTTGAGGATATTGCATGTCAAGGAAGCATGCATGAGATAGGAGAATCAGGTTAAACATCCTTTTACCAGAAGCGCACTCCCATGATAACAGACTCACATCAGAGATAAGGGTCTTAATCAATTCATGAGGGTGGTGCTCTTTTGACCTAACCACCTTTAAAGACCACACCTCTTAATGTTCTCATAATAGTAATTAAATCTCAATACAAGTGTCAAAGGAGATAGTACTTCATAAACATGTACAGTTATAAATTGTCAATTGTCATAATATAAACTTAAAAAGCCTTTTTCTTTCCTTCCTTCCTTCCTTCCTTCCTTCCTTCCTTCCTTCCTTCCTTCTTTCTTTCTTCCTGGTACATTATAGTATCACATCATAAGGAGGTTCAGAGTGGTAGGGACATATGTGCATACAGCACTTGGTGAGCTTCTCCCTGGCTCCCTCCCTTTCCCCATTCATGACACTGAGATTGTACTGATAAATGTAAGTCTCTTTATTCCTAAACTGGCTAAACAGATCTCTGTATCAGAAGTCAGGATACAGTTAACTTCTTCCGAAGGGGACAGCGCTGGGCTGCTTGAAGTCCTATTTCTTGATCAGGATGTGGGTTCTATGGCTGTGCTCCTTTGTACAAATTAATTTATGCTTAACTAATTAATTTATGCTTAACTAGTTATGATTTGTGTACTTTGTAGCATATAGATTATACTTCAATAAAAATTGTTAAAATGTTTATATTTCTGTCATAATGAATGGAAGGAACATAAGAAGCAGGGAGACCTGGCTCCAGAGTCCATAAGAATATCATCAAGACTGGGATGATCACTGCGTCTAAAACAATCTCAGGCAAAGGTGAGTCAGGCCTCCGCACGTCAATATCGGTGCTTTCTTTTAACCCTTCCATTCCCAACTTTTGCTTTTTTGGGAGATAATTGAACCCAGTGGCTAATGCCAGGGAGTGAGCCCCAGTGACTAAGTCAACATTTGTTTGAGCAAGGTCCTTTATTATCCTCTTTTAATTGCATGCCCCAAATTGCTGAAATAGACAATGCATGTTTTCGTTAAGATTCTTCCAGGTTGTGAGTAAACAGGCTGCTTCTATCAGGGTCACAGCTCACTGGGATTGTTTAGCTTAAACAGAAAGCAGAATCGGAATGAATGGTCTGATTCTTCCACAAAGAATAGCATAAGTCTCATGGAGACACAGATTTATTCGACAATCTGTCACAGAACATCTAAACTCCAGGCCTGTTTTAAGTGTTGAGGTCAAGGAAAAAAGCCATGTGCAATCCCTGTCCTCATGGAACTAATAATCTATCCAGGAAGTCAAGCCATTTAACAAATGTCCAAAGTGATGTGCAGGACCATGGGAGAGAATTATATGAAAAGCCTTGAAATAACAGGAAAATGAGCGGCTGATCTCTTCTAAGGGTTAAAGGAGACTTGGTGACAGAGTGACAATAGTGCTTGGTTGTAAATAATAAAGTGGTACCTTCGAAGAAGAAAAAAAGATATGGGGAGTCCAGCCTGAAGAAAGAGACTCTACAAAGTGACCATTGTGAAAGTGTATGCTACATGGCTGTTTGTTGACCACTGACCAAGGATGGGTGTTTGCGGGAGGAGGGGATGGGGGGTGGAGGATCACAAGGTGATTTGGTGCTAAATTATTAAAGTATAAGAGATACTGTTGGTACCTCATTCAGAGCTCCAACTGCTGTGCATGTTAGTTTATTGCTTCTTCTTTCTGCAGAGACTTTTCTTTGGTTACAGGAACCAACTCACCCAGAATTGCCTGAGAAGCTGAAGCCCTCAACCCCTCCATCCAACAGCTTACTGACATGGGAATACAAAAACCCCACCTCTCGCCTCAGGATTAGGCGACTCTGTGCTGTCCAAGCTCTGCAACTCCTCAAGGGAAACTAGCTTTCAGTCAAACCTACATCCTTGCTTAGCTCCTTCCACTGGTTCTGTGCTGTGTCCTCACTCCCCTTTGTCTCAGAGCCTACCTCACTAAATGTATGCACAACCCCTCTCAGACTCTGCGCACAGGCAGGTTCACTCCATTTATGATCCTGCAAATAACCAGCAGCCCCTCAACATTTCAAATCAGTGAAGTGACTCAATCATAATTGTGTTTTATAAAATTAACACCATCACAATTTTGAATGTGAGTTTGAGAGTAAGTCCCCTAGTTTATCCTTAATTGTAAGAACATACTGCTTTTAAACACTGCTCTGGAATAACTTCTTGATGACAAATTAGAGGAGGTGTGTGTGTGTGTGTGTGTGTGTGTGTGTGTGTGTGAGATTCTAACTCTGTTAGGAGAATAGTGACTGCATCTGGGAAAAAATAGGAAGAGCTTTTCCTTTGATGTGTTTATTTCATTGTAATTGCACTCTAGAATTTTCCTTTTTGATTGTTTGCCAATAGTAATTTGATCACGTTTCTTATGTCAGGTAGTACATTTCATTTCTATGTGCTTTGTTTGAAAAACATTCTTATCCTATAGTTCATTATTTCACAATATTATTAGCATTAGAGCTTTAATAATTGATCATGGGCTAGTAAAGGGGATCATAATTGGTGACTCTGCTAAGAATTACCTAACATTGTTATAAAGTTTCTTACTCTTCCTCCTTCTCCTTCCTTCCTTCCTTCTTTCCTCCTTCCCTCCCTCCCTCCCTCCCTTCCTCCCTCACTCCCTTCCTCCCTCCCTCCCTCCCTTCCTCCCTCACTCCCTTCCTCCCTTCCTTCTTTCCTTCCTTTCTTCTTTTTCTTCTTTCTCAGCTGAGTAACTCAATGTGTTAAATATATAACCATTAGCCTTCTACCACTTTGAATAATTGGCTTTTAAATTTTGTTTTGTGAAAATTCTGTCTTGCTAATTAGTTGACCTTTATGAATAAAATATGCACATTTTCATTCAACAGGTGCTGGGGTGATGTAGGTGTTTGCTGTAGAGTGCTACTCTATTCACTGGAAATATAATTGTCTTTCCAAAACTGTAACTGCGGTCTTGATCCTTGCCATATGAGGGGGGGAATTCATGTATCTATATAATTTATTCTCAGTCACAGAGGAAGGGAATAAATCTTTATTTAAGATATTAAATGCATAAGAAAGCCGTTGCAAACTTCAAATGAAAAATTACTCTTATTAAAAATAAAGATGCTATGCTCTACTTTTATCTTCACCAGAGGAAATCCTACTTAACCTTCAAAGTAAGTCAGAATATTACTTCCTCTATAAAAGATGAGCTGAGGAAGATAACATTTATTCTTGTTTTTCTAATGCAGAAGTCAATCCTTTCTCTGAATTCCTGTAAAATTTAGTTTGGTCCCCTTTAAATCATCACACACTATAGTTTGGGTGTCTGATTGTGTCCCTAAAGGTTCATGTGTTGGGATCTTGGCCTCCAAGGTAGGAATGTTGTGGTATGGAACCTTTAAGGTGGGGCCTAGTGGGAGCTGTTTACCTCAGTGGGAATACTGCTTTGGGAAGAGAACTGATGTAGTTCTCATGGTACCTTGATTAATTCTTATGTGAGCAAGACTGCCCCATGGCTTCTGTCTAGCCATGTGATATCTTCCTCCAGCATTTGCTCCCACTGTGATGCCATCCATCATGAGACCCTCATCCATGCTAGGATCATGTGGCATCATGCCCTTGAACTTACAGAACTGTGAGCTAAATAAACCTCTTTTCTTAATGAAGTAGCTAGTCTGAGGTATTTCATCATAGTAATAGAAAACAAAGTAATATACCATCTAATGCACTCTTGGGCTATAACTATATAAATATATTGTGTTCATTAGCTATCACTGCGTAACAAACACCCCAAATTCAGCGGCTTATAATAATAAAAATATATTATTGTTCATGAGACTATGGGTCATCTGGGTGGTCCTGTCTCATCTGAGCTCAGGTTGTTTGTTGTCTGTCAGAGAGAAATCAGGAGGTAGTTTTAATCCTCTTTGTTGGGCTGTCTCATGTGTGTAGGGCACTGCAGGCTTTAAGTGGTTTAGAACAGCCGCTGAGGCAAGGGGACAGTCTGCCCTGTGATCTCTTATGGTTCAACAGGTTAGCTCAGTCTTGTTCACATGGCAGCCAGGCAAGGTTCAGAAAGAGACTCTGTGTGCAAAGCCTCTTGAGGCTGAGGCTTGGGATTGGCATATCATCACTCCTGCTACATTCTGCTAGTTAAAGGAAGTCATAAGGCAGATCAGGTGCAAGGAGTGAGAACTAGGCCCCACCTCTTGATAGAAAGAATTGCAAAACTACTTGAAAGAATGTGGTTCAGAGATGGGTAGAGAATTGGGGACTTTTTGAAATGAATACATTACATTTACTCATGTTTTGTAGATGTTTTCCCACCATCAGTCTAAATATTTTTGAAGATTAGTCAATATATTATTAGCTTGTATTCCAGCATTGGTAGCGGTGTTTAGAATGGCTATTTATTGGTTTAAACCTCATAGCATCTCTTCCCCCTTGCCTTATCTTCTGGCATGCTCTCCCCACCCCCATACAATGTGGTCCTAATGGGTTTATGTTCTCAATAGAGTGCTATAGCTCAAACATCTGGTCAGGGGATCGGAACAGAACTCTGGATGGGATGATGAGACTCTTTCTTTAAAATATTCGATCTGGCAGATCCATTTAAGGAAGGAATGTGATTGAAGCTGAGGTTCTTTGCCTTCTTAAAACCTGGTTCTTCAAACTTTCCCTAAACTTTGGGAGCCTTCAAGTATCCTTCCACTTAATATCCTCATTCTTTTTTCTTAAGGTGAACTATTTAGCTATCATAAGGACCTTGCACACATCCAACTCTCAAAAATTTGTTGACTCAGCTGGGCATGGTGGCCCATGCTTGTAATCCCAGTACTTGGTAGGCTGAGACTGGAGGATTTGGGTTCACGGCCAGCCTCAGCTACTTAGTGAGGTCCTCTGCAACTTAGTGAGACCCTGTTTCAAAATAAAGAATAAAAAATAGAGCTAGGGGTATAGCTCAGAGGCAGAATGGCCCTGAGTTCAATCCCCAGTACCTAAAAAAAAAATGTTGACTAAATGAAGGCAAGAGTCCCATGGTCAATGGTCATCTTTATTATACAAGAGTATTTAGTATGTGTTCTTCTAGAGCATGGACACATTTGGTTTGTCTGTGTGCCACCCTTCCTCCAAGAATTGATTCTTTTCTCACCCACAAGGTTAATGGAGAGCTACCAAGGTACTCTAAGGGTACCTTAACTCATAGCTAATGTATATTTGATGAGGGTGGCCAAGGAGTGCCCAGAATTTGTGAAAGGGGAACCAAGATAGGGAGATAATCTGAAAACATATTATGTTCAACTTACCTGCTATTGTGGAGTATATTTTTATCCAAGTGCAGAGAGATGTTTTGTGTGTGTATGAATTTGAGCAAGTCCCCTCATTCCTCTATCCTTCAATTTCCACATCTGTAGAGATTATATTATCTCCATCCCAGGGCCATTTAAAATATTAAACTTGATAATGAGCATGAAGAATATAGTGTGCAGTTTAGTTTTCTCTTATTTTGTGTGGGTCTGCTCTTGCAAAATATCTGATTTTGAGGTTCCTGAATCATTCTTCATCAGATCCCATAAAAACTCCTATTACATGCTAAGTACTTTGTAAGATTCTTATTCATTTAGAATGATACTGAATTCTTATTCTGAGGATATAGGAACAAACAAGCTCAGTTTCAGTTTCTCCTTTACTCTTGCCACACAATCAATATAGAATGTTTCTATGAACAAATGTGTAAGGGTTTCTTCCCATACACCAAGCAAGCAATTCTTTTCTGCAGTGGATACCAGTTGGGTGTTCTCTAATTCAACTCAATTCCAACACTAAGCACCTGGAGATAGAGACAGATCCCACAGGATGTGGGCTCAGTCCCACGTGACTGCCCTCACTTAACATGCCAGTTGCAAGTCCAGGTCTCTGCAATGCCTGACTCGTGAGCTATAAATCTAGGCTCCCATGATCCCTTCCTAGGGTTGAGTAATTGCTATGATCGCTCACAGACCTCAGGGAAACCCTTCATGTGTACATTGGCTGGCTCATTATTAAAGATATTACAAAGGATACAGGTGGAGAGATGCTATTTGGGGAGTGGCACTGAGCTTCTACACCCCCTTCTGGCATGTCACCCTTCAGGAAGCTCCATGTCGTGGTCCTTCTGGTCACCAGCCCCCATGCTGAAGCTATCTAGGTGCTCTCAGCCACCTGTCATCTTATTAGCAAACAAAAGCCACTGGTATTGCTTTGGAGACTACAAAGATTTTAAGATGGTTATGTCAGGAAACAGAGAGGATGACTAAGTACTGTATATTTTTACAATATCACACTTAAAAAATCACAGTTCTAAGTGATTATATATATATATATATATATATATATATATATATATTGATTTTGTTATCACAGGTATGCCCTGAGTAGATCCTTCTATATTTTTACAGATGAAGACACCAATCTATGACACTGGGTCAAGATGCATTCAGTGTAGTCTCTTGTACCTCCTTCGTTTTTAGTCCTTGCCCAGTGCTTCTTCAATCTTGTGCACTTTGACTCACAGCAGAAATGGCCCACAGAGTAAATGGATGGAGCTGATCACAACTAGAGGTGACTGGATTTGGGGCTCTGCTCAGCTCACACCTCACCCAGCATCCCCTTGGAGGTGAGAGTATGAATAGGACGATTTTAGAATTATTTTTTTTACAACAAAAATGAGAGGACACAGACGAGAAGACAAAAATGTGAGCGACACTCACTCACTCACAGCTAACCAGAACACTATTTTCCCATTTCCATAGAAAATGGACAGAGGCAAAACACAAAGTTGATCTCTATTATTATGACATTTTACAAATCAAGGTTGGTTCTACTCCTCAAATTATTTCTTGGTTTTCAACATGTTCCATTGTGTTCTTTTCTGATGTAATGGTCAAATGCATGGGTTTCTAGATATGTAATAAATGTAAAGTTGTTTAACATTTAGGTTGCATTTCTCCATATCTTCACTGACTTTATTTTCTTTGCTGTGAGTCGGGATTCTTATAAGAAAAGAAAGCATTTTTGCTGTGTGTCAGGTGTTTGGATCTGGAAGGAAAGTGGTCTTCCCAGCACTGATTGAGAGAACACTTCACCAACCTTGGTTTTTGCAGTGCCTTTGAAAGAAGAACATGCCCACAGTCGCATTACAGGAGACATGGGCTGTGTTTAAAAATGTGTGAATAATTAGCTCTCTAAGGGAAGTCTAATGGAAGGGAATAGTAATAGATCTGTTCATAATCAGAAGTGAATCCAGCAAACTATTCATTGATCAAGAAAGAAAGAAAAGCTGGGAGTGGTGGTGCATGCCTGTTATACCAGTACTTGGGAGGCTGAGACAGGAGGATCTCAGGTTTGAAGCCGTCTCAGAAATTTAGTGAGACCCTATTTCCAAATAAAAAGTTAAAAATAGGGCTGGGGGTATAACTTTGAGGTAGAATGCCTCAAAGTTCAATTCCCAGTACCAAAAAAAAAAAAAAAAGGGAATATACCTGTCAAATATTTAGACTTGACATACAACTATAAAGAAGGGAAGGCCAGACATTTTCGCAAAACACCTACAATGTGCCAATCACTCCACTCCCCTACATTTCACAACAAGCCCAAGTGGCATTTATTATGACCCTCGTGTAAGAGATACATTTGGTTCCCTTGTCTCAAGGTGGGACCAAGTCTGTGGTGTATCCCCGCTGGGTATCAGGCTGAAGTTGAATCAAGCCTTTCTTAGCAACTCCCATGCCCTGTCTTGCTTTTCCCTTCCCTTCTCCTGAGAGTTCATCAATAAGTTGCTCACACAAAATTCTCCACCTCAAGTTTGCTTCTTGGGGATGTAACTCCAGACACTCCATTTTACTGATGGGATTATGGAATCTCAAAGAAGCTAGAAGTTGATCAGCGATAAATAGTATTAAAATATTAAAATCTCAGATTTTCTAATTTTCTCAATCTATTTCTTAATAGTTGGTAACTGAGATAATTAAAATTGAGTTTTATATCTGAATTTCTATTTCCTGGCTGTCAGTATCTCTTCTTGGATGTCCAAGACATCTCAGATTCTCCATATCTAAAAACTAACACCTTATTTTCCATCAAGAAGGAAGCCTTAATTTCTATTGTTTTCATATGGCCTACTTCCTTCCAGTTCATCAGAGAATCAATCCTGTTTTTCTGCATTCAATATACACTCAGAATCAGAGCATGACACTTGACCTGTACCATTGCCACCCTGGTCTGAGTTGCCATGATCCCATGTCTGGACTGATGCGCAATCCTGTGAACTGGTCACTCTTCCTGTACTCTTTCCTCTGCACAGCTAATTCTCAGCACAACAGCCAGAATAATCCTTTTAAAGTGTAAGTTGGGCAGCTCCCTCTGCTGCCTCTCATTTCCTTCAGAGTAAAAGGCAAGGTTCAAAGTGACCTACAAAACCCTATATGAAATGTGATGTTCCGCCTCCATTATCTCTCTGAAATCTACCCCCTGCCTCAATTCCTTCCTAGTGTCTGGCCTCTGTAATACTCAAACACACTGAGCATGCTTCTGCAGTAGGCTTTGCATGGACTAGGCCTTTGCAAGGCGCTTCCTTCTGCCTGGCTCACTATTCCTTAAGATATCTACTTGGCTCCTTCTCTCACTTCCAAACGTTTGCTCAAATATCACCTTTCTATTTTAAGTAGTCCCTAACTATTTTTAATAGTCTTCAAATCAATTGATTTCCTTTGTCCTGTTCTGCTCTTACCCTCTTGAAATATACATATTTATTTATTATTTTAAAATTTTTCCCTTCCCCCACTAGACTATAACCCCATGAGGGCAGAGGTCTTTGTTTTTGACCACTGATGTATCCCATGTTCCTAGAGCAAAGTGGCACATAGTAGGCACTCGATAAACATTTGTTGAATGAAGCTTTCTTGTTGTAGTTTGAGCATTTGCTGTTTGATCAAAACGGGAGCTGTACAGAAAAATAGTGCGAAGTCAAATGATGACTGAAATAACTTAGTCTTTTTTGTGTTTCTATAACAGAAGGCCAAACACTGGGTAATGTAACAAAGAAAAGAAATTTCTTTCTTATAGTTGTGGAGTCCAAGGTCAAGGGGCTGCATCTGGTGAGCGCCTTGCTGCATCAACTCATGGTGGAAGGCAGAAGGGTAAGAGAACACATGGGTGAGAGAGCAAGGGACTGAATTCGCAGCCTCTAGCCCTTGCATAATCAGCACGAGTCGGTTCATGAGTGTGGAGTTCTCTTGGTCCAGTCAACTCTCAGAGATCCTACTTCTCAACACTGTTGCATTGGGGATTAAGTTTCCAACAAATGGTCTTTTGGGGGCACATTCAAACCGTAGGACTTTTAAAAGACATTTTGTCCTTCCTACACAAAATGGAGAGACATACTACATAGGGTGCTAAAAACATCCACATTTCCCATGGGACTAAAATGCTAATGACCTATTTCCATTTGCTTGCTCATCAGTATAGTCTCAAGTGCTGAGGAATGGAATTACATCATAATAAACCTCTTGGACTTCATAAAAACTATGTAATCATATACATGCATGATAAAAAGAAAATACTGAGGAAATCATATCAAAGTGCTATACTTGTCTCTCAGA